>ML255023.1:0-5000 GCA_005239495.1 Nicotiana undulata
CCCCCCCCAAAAAAAAAAATTCTCAATTGTTCTTTTGTTTTTCTTCTCCAATCTTCAGGTATGTTTTTCTTATACTTTTTCTTCTTCTTCTTTTTGTATTTTAGTGTAGTTAACAAAGGTATAACCCATCCCCCATGAGACCTACTCCCCAATTTTTCCCATTAGGAATTTGTAAGAATGTTTTGGTGGTTGGCTTGGTATTGTTGAATTTTTGTGCTTATTATGTAGTTGGAGTAGTAAACTAAAAGTCTATCTACTCCATTAAAAATTGGGATGGCCACCATTGTCCACCATTGTTCAATTCTAGAACTCACACTTTATGCCCACAAGGTTATTGTGAAAATGCTTGAATGATGCTTTTGGGTACACCAGTGAAGTCTTGAGTAACCGAGTATCTTTGTGATTGAATTTGGGATAAGTGTGGGGTGTGTAGGGATGTTGCTACATGGTAAAGGATTGAGCTTTAATGGAAAAATCATGTCTTTACACTATATATCTTATGTATTATATGTTTTTGACTTGTTGTAGAAATTTGCTAATGTAGTATAGTTGTGTAGTGTATAAAATGGAGTCACACATGCCTATTGCTTCCATTGATGTGAATTCATGTAGCCATGATCAATTAATTCTATGAATATCTTGGGGAAGTCTTGAGTACGCATAGCTTTCGCATGCAACACTTGCACCATTTCACATAAAAATCATGAAAATAGTGTTAATTGTACCTTTGGTTTTGAGTGTTGGGTCCTTGTAGGACTTGCACCACAACCTTAGGTATAATATTTGACAAGTCTCATGTTCATGTTTTCATTGTGTTGCAGGATACAAAATGGCTCGTGATGGTGCTACCAAAGGCAAAGGCATTGGAAAATCCTCCTCCACCTCTCCTGTGCCCAAGAAAAGAAGCAAGGAGAAGGCCCCTCCCGACAGGCAAAGGGCAAGAAACTAGCCGAGGGCTCACAACCTGCACCATTGGGACCTAGGCCTCGGTTAGATTTGATAAATGATGCAGCTATTGCATGGCACATGAACTTTGTGTCAAATGGTCGTTATATCTCCGATATGGGGATTAACACCAAGGCTTTAGAGAGGAACTTCCCGGGGGCGATAGGACAACTTCGTGCCAGGAACATGGACAAGTTGTTGACATGCCCCGGACGGCCGGACCGGCAAATTTAAGCATGGTCCGAGAAATTTATGCCAATTGGAACTTCGAGCGTGATACCTCTCGAGTACGGGGTATTGATATTCCAACGCATAAGAGGGACATATGCAAATACTTGGGGTGTTGAAAATATTGATCCGAGGAGACTTCAAAAATTTGTCAAGAGCCCCAAATACACCTTGATACGTCACAATTTATGTGGCGTTGATTCAAATGCCAAATGGACCAAAAAGCACGGCACTGTTCATCATCATATGGTCCGTTCAGATTTTAACAAGACTGCCAAAGTGTGGCAGAACTTTGTCCAGGCCCGCCTCATGCCTGCCGAACATAGCAGCGACTGCACTCGTGCTCGAGTGTGTGTCATTTATTTTTTGATAACAGGCCGACCCATAAATGTGGGTGAGTTAATATTGGGGGAGATGGCCCGTACGAGGTTCGGGCGGCAGATCAAACGGTTCTTCTTTGGCAATTTGCTCACCCGGTATATGATGGACCTCGGGGTGCTTGAGTACAAGGGATATGATGAGGTGGTGGAGGCTCCAACATGGCTAATGGACATCACTACACTGCTAGAGACATCGTCCAAGCTGACACCGACTGCACGCTATGAGAGGGATGAAAACTTTAGCAGGTACATTTATAAAACTCTGAACTTTTTGATGTGCAAGGCCGGTGCTACGGATTAGGAGCGTATGGAATTACGCAATGAGTTATCCAGTTCCTCCAAAGAGATGTTGGGGATTGCACCTGGCAGCCCCATTCATTCTTCTGAGGACGTGAACACAGTACGCGGTTCTGACACAGAGGATGAGGGTGGTGAATAGGTTACCGAACCCCGGGCCTTGGTCCCTCTTGGCCCCGATGATGATGAGCCAACAACCGCCACTTTGGAGGACTCCGATTGACAAGGAGCATTTCTTTTCACCCTTCTTTGATTTTTAATTTGTATATGCATCGAGGACTATGCATGCTTTAAGTGTGGGGTGGGACGGATGCTACTCGTGAAATTGTTTATAAATTATATAGTTGGATTTTAATTTTTTTTAGTGTTAATTAGTTTTGTTTAGTTAGTTTTGTTTATTTTCAGTTTTTTTCTCTAGTTTTGGTTAGTTAGACTTAGTTAGTTTAGTTAGTTGTTACAAAAAAAGGAAAAAAGGAAAAAAAATTGAAAAAGCTCGGACTTTTCCCGACGATGGATCTGTTGGACAATTTTCTTGAGGGATAAAGTCCGATTTAAAAATACCAAAACGATTTTTTTTATTTGTAGGATAGTTAGGTAATATTCCTTGGTTTTGCTTTGGGCACCGGTTCTTTTTCAAGGGTGTAACTCGAACTAGATACTTTAATTTTTTTTAGAATAGTTAGGAAGAAACTGATTAACTTTGAGATACCCATTGACATGTTTGATGCTGGCATATTAGGTGATGACATACATTCTGCTTTCCCCTTGTATTTGGTTTGACATGTGATGCCTGAGTAAAAATAAACAGCCTATTTTGTGACGCCTTAGCTCAGTTGTTTGACTTGTATTCCACATAGTGCAATATTGCTTAATTCTCTCAATTATATGTGCTTGCCTGACTTGAGAATTGAACAAAACCGTTGTGATTGAGTCATGTGCAATGTGTGAGTGAGGTCTAGTGATTTTCTATTCTATCATGTGTAGTCTAAAACTTGCCCCGTGTGTTAATTGAAGTGAAATTGTAGGTTATGCTAATCTAGGAGATGCTGTAGGCATTTTCTTGCTTGATCATGGATGTGCTTGTCACACAAAAATTAAAAAAATTCTTCCATTGCTAGCCCCTTTGAGCCTATAGACCTTTTAATTTCTTTGGTATCCACATTACAAGTCGTACCCCTATTTTGTTCTTAAATTGAGATTTTTGCACCTTTACCTCCTAAGGCACTTAGTCTCTAAAAGAAGTAAGGTGAGATATTGGGGATTAGTTTTTGAGTGGAGCCATGCATGGAAATGCCCGTTGGTGCACTAAAATTGAAATCAAAAGCCACTAGCCAATGAACTTCCATGTATGGAGTGTGTGTAGAAAAAAAAAAAGAGATCTTTTTTTGTTGTGATAAAAGAAAAAAAAATGGTACTAAAAGTATGTAAAAAAAGATACACATCTCCACTTCTTATTAATTTGTGCTAGTGTAAGTATAGAAGTGCTTAAATGAAAAAGGGCTATGTTGAATATGGGTTGTGACAAGTGAATTGGTTGAGGAGTATATGTGTTGAATTGTGAGTGTAGTGTATTAATGTGCTTAGGAGGGTTAGTCACTATTCCTAAATATATCCTACCCATCCCTTATCCTACATTACAACCTTAAAATTCCTAATTGATCCTAGATTTGGCTAACTTAAATGAGTAGAGATCTACACTACGAGCAAGCTTATGGTACGATCACGGGATGCATATGAATTCCTTGTGAGAGTGAGTGAAATTTTGTTCAATTGTGTGATTTCCTTAAATTATGTTCAAAAACATATTTGAAGGTGTGGACTAGTTATATTCACTCTTTTGTTGCTGGTGAGGGCACATGATCTCATGAACAATTGGTAATGTTGTAAACTTTCTTGTTGGGTAAGTGCGTGAATTGAGAGGGCTTAGTGGTTACAAGTTGATTCTTGAGGTTGGGCGATTGCAAATAGGTTATTGGTATGATGTATTAAATTGTTATACTTGGGCATGTTTAAAAAAAGGGAAGAATGTGAATTTTTGTATGTTCATACTTGATTGCCGGTATCGATCATGGTCAAGTGGTAAAGTGTGTGATTTAAAAGTAAAATGCTCCTTGATAATGAAATTTGTACGTGTTGGAGGGTATTATTTTTTCCCATTGCTCGAGGACGAGCAAGAGTCTAAGTGTGGGGTGTTGATATTTAGCTTAAAGTATATATATTTTATGTATATCGCCTCATATTTTACTTTTGTTTTGTGAGTTTTAGATGTTGATTGTGATGATTTATATTGATTTGTAGTGTTTTTATGTGTAAGAATGATTTGGAAGCAATTGGGGACGAAACGTGCAAAATTAGAACCAAAACGCACAAAATCGGACAAAAATGGATTTTGGGCGCCACAGGCAGAGCTTGGCGCCACCTGTGGCGCTGGAGACAGAATGTGAGTTTCAGGCGGTGCCCTGGTGGGCGCCCAGCGATATTCGGGGCGCCGGTGATGCAAATTTCTCCCAGTTTGCCCGGGACACGGTTTATTCGACCATAGACCTATCCAACACGTATAAAAGCAAGTCTAAACTCAATTTTGAGGGGATTGACGCCACTTTGGAGGAAAAATACACACAGAATTGTTAGGAAGCGAAGGATTCTCAGTTTTCTTCATCTTTTTCTAGTATTTACAATTGATTCAACACTTATGCAATTGTTTGATTCTATCATGAGTGGCTAAACACCCATTGTTCTGGGGTTGTGATTTAGCCATGAATATTGTTGTTCGACATTAGCTTAACCTTGATTATAGTTCACTCAATATATGGTTGTTTCTTCAATTCTATGTTTAATTGCTTGATTGTCTGGCCAACAATTAGGTTCTATATACTATCTATGCTATGCTTGGAAAAGCCATGTATAGATTAGAGAAGAATTTAAGAGAGCGCGATCTTAACCCTTCAGGGGAGCGGATTTGTGGTTAGGACAGGAATATACCTAGTCACCTTGCTTAATTAAATATCGTAATCTTAATGCGTTCTAATAGATTAATTTCATAGGAATATAGGCGTTAATCTATTGAGAATAGGCGAGTAGGGCTTCGGGAGAAGGCTATGACAGCAATTATCGATTAATTAGCAACCATGAGTGAATTATATGAAAGGG
>MDKH01023038.1:0-10810 GCA_005239495.1 Nicotiana undulata
TTGAACTAAGTCAGTACCCAATAACCGAGCCTCTCCCGGCTCAAACCATCCAACTGGCGATCTGCACCATCTACTATATAAAGCCTCATAAGGAGCTATCTGAATGCTCGACTGATAGCTATTATTATAAGCAAACTCCGCTAACGGCAAGAACTGATCCCAAGAACCTCCAAAGTCGATAACACAAGCGCGGATCATATCCTTTTAAATCTGAATAGTACGCTTGGACTGCCCGTCCATCTAAGGATGAAATGTTGTACTCGACTCAACTCGGGCAACCAACTCACGCTGAACTTCCCTCCAAAAGTGCGAGGTAAACTGCGTACCTCAATCATAAATGATAGGCACGGGCACACCATGGAGACGAACAATCTTTCGAATGTATATCACTGCTAACCCCTCCAAAGTGTAAGTACTCGCCACAGGAATGAAATGCACTGATTTAGTCAGCCTATCCACAATAACCCGAACTACGTTAAATTTCCTCTAAGTCCGTAGGAGTCCAACAACGAAGTCCATAGTGATACGCTCCCACTTCCACTTCCACACAAGAATCTCTATCTGCTGAAGCAAACCACCGGGTCTCTGATGCTCATGTTTTACCTACTGACAATTAAAACAACGAGCCACATGCACAACAATATATTTTTTCATCCTTCTCCACCAATAATGATGCCTCAAGTCTTGGTACATTTTGGCTGCTCCAGGGTGAATCGAATACTTAGAACTGTGAGCCTCCTCAAGGATCAACTCACGAAGGACATAAACATTAGGCACACATATACGACCCTGCATCCTCAAAACACCATCATCTCCAACTATAGCCTTCTTGGCACCACCGTGCCGAATTATATCCCTAAGGACCATCAAATTCGGGTCATCATCCTGCTGATCTCTGATACGCTCAATTAAAGAAGACCGAGCGACTGTACAAGCTAGAACACTGCTGGGAGAAATATCCAACCTCACGAACTGATTAGCCAAAGTCTGAATGTCTGAAGCTAACGGCCTCTCACCGACTGGAATATACGCAAGGCTGCTCATACTCACCGTCTTTCTACTCAATGCATCGTCCACCACGTTGGCCTTCCCTGGATGATATAATATAGTGACGTCATACTCCTTCAGTAACTTTAACCATCTCCGCTGCCTCAAATTTAGATCTTTCTGCTTGAATAATTACTGGAGGCTGCGATGGTCAGTAAAAACCTCACACGGCACGCCATAAAGATAATGCCCCCAAAGTTTTCAATGCATGAACAATGGCTGCCAACTCTAAGTCATGAACATGATAATTCTTCTCATGAACTTTCAACTACCGAGATGCATATGCAATCACCCTTTCATCCTGCATCAATACTGCTCCGAGCCCAACTCGGGAAGCTTCACAATACACCGTGAAAGAACCTGAACCTGATGGTAATACCAATACCGGTGCTGAAGTCAAGGCTGTCGTGAGCTTTTGAAAGCTCGCCTCGCACTCATCTGACCATTTAAATGGGGCACCTTTCTAAGTCAATATAGTCATTGGGGCTGCTATGGATGAGAACCCCCCCCCCCCACAAAACGACGGTAGTAACCCTCCAAACCTAAGAAACTCCTAAACTCCGTGGCTATACTGTGTCCATGCCAGTTCTTGACTGCCTCTATTTCCTTAATAGTTGTTCATAGCCAATTACAGAATTATCAAATAGCTTCACGTCAACAAAAAAATCTCCTTTCAAACCTTCACAATACCTATAACGAGATACGATGCTTGAAGACCTCGTACTTATATATTCGAATTAATGTGTCTCATTTAACGCCACATGGGCGGGCACCTACCTTATAGGTCATTTAACGCCATATGGGCGGGCACCTACCTTATAGGTTAAGGCTCAATAATAATAGCACGAATTTGGAAAATTATGCACAAATAATTAATTGATTTATTTATTTATTTAATTATTATTAGTGTTACTTTTATTATTATTCATTAATTTATTACTAGGATTATTATCGCTATTTTATACATAAATTGTTGAATAAGCCTAACAGGCATGACTCCCTACCAGTACTATAGTAAAATTTTAATTCACAAGTGAGAATTTAAACAAAAGAATTTCCATCACAAGGATATCATCCTTACATAACTTCCATCGCGGATCGTATCCCGGTTTAAACATATCAAATCATATTAAAATGTGAGGATCTCGTCCTCAATTCTGAATCACAAGCAACATGCGTATCGTGCTAATCGAAACATTCTATTTCCTTCCTTTAAATATTTTTCGTTAAACAAAATTACAACACGTAAAGATAGACACAATTATCTCCATAGAATTTCTCAATACAAGTATTCACATATGTAGGTTTTTGAGTTAAGAAGCTCACCCGAGAGTTGGGCATATTAGAAGAATTTTATTAGATACGCATAACCGAATTAAGTTCAGGAAATCATCAATTTATAATAATTAGAGATTGTTCTTGTAATAGCACCATTTAATGTAACGACCTCAGCCATACCATAGAAAATATATCAACAGGATAGGTCTCCACCTCTAGGAATCTAACATCCACTTTCGACATTCCGACCCCTTTTTCCTAGCTGGTCATGTAGTTGAGTTGTAACTGCAATGGGGCATGTAGCCTGAGTACACTGATGAAATATGACTCTCCCAAGTCTAGGGCATTTTCTACCAATAGCCGCAATAAAGTATCAACTTGCTCTGAGTTGCACAAAAAATTTACAATCATAATTGAGTCCTTTAATGAGTCTGTGGACTTGCTCTCTGGCTATATGAATCGAAGTAGGAGTATACAGACTAACTTATCAAACCTGATGGCATGTTCTGACATTGTCTTGGTGACCTGACACAATCGTTCAAACCCGAAGCACCACGCAAAAATGGAAGGTTCGAGAAACAAACTGCTCAACCTTTCTATATCACAAGGGGACCAATTAAACACCCCGTACTCTTCCAAAATAACCACAACAATATTTAACAACAACGGAATAAGGCCAAGTAATCGTAGAAACAATAATGAACATAGAACAATTAAGTCAGAAATCAATTAACTTGGGAACGGGGAACTGATCATGTTTAACAGACCATTTGGTGGTGCATAGATACTTGTCACCTCACCTATACACCACGCACATGCATTTCACATAGCAAACAAGTGGGGACTCATATTCCCTCAACTCAAAGTTAGACCAAACATTTACCTTAATTTTGTAGGCCACTCACTGCTCAATTACTGCTTTTCCTCTAGAATCTTGCTCTAACTTGCTCGAATATAATCATAATTAACTCAATATAATCAATTAATTCTAAGGGAACTAACTTTATTGAAAACATGATATTTCCTAAGTTTTCTCAACAAAAAAAAGAAGTAAAAACCCGACCCTAGGCTTGCTTGGTCTAAACTCGGGGTTTGGACAAAATTACGTTTACCCATCCACCCATGAACCCAAATATATAATTAGTTTCAAAATCTGACCTCAATTCGAGGTAAAGATTCGATTTTTACAAAATTCCCTAATTCTACCCTAACCCTCAATTTTTACCATGAAAGTTCTTAGTTTTTTATTTATTTAAAAGTGATGAAAAACAATGAGTAATTAAAAGAATAAAGTTTAGAATTGATTACCTATGACTTGAGGATGATATTTGGTGAAGAAATTCGCTCGTATGGGCTCTGGGGTTAAAAAATTAGAAGAAAAAGAAGTCTGCCCGTTTTATATATTTTTTTTTGCTTGCTATTCTGCATCGTTTATCATGCCAAACGATCCCGAAACTCGATTTTATGCCTTCAATGAATTCCTTGTGAAATTCTAGTCAAGTTAGACTTTTGAATCACTCAATTTGACCTTATAATGAAGGAGATATGTAGGTTTTAATATTTGCAAATAATGTAGATGTTTAATACGCCGTCAGTGGCAATTTCGTAATTAACCTGAAAAATCTGGCAACCTTAGTAAAATGACCATAAAATTCTCATATGATGTCAAATTTCGATTTTTTTTTGTTGCGGGTCCGTAATTACGATACGGGTCTAATACTTCATTCAAATCAGAAATCGGAGCTCATTTGTTCCATATGATATCATTTATGCTTGAAGAAACGACGTCGAAGCATCAGAAAGAACTAGTGCAACACAACCCAAACCTATTTGAAACTCACCCGAGCCCTCGTGGCTCTAAACCAAACATGCACGCAAGTCTAAAAGTATCATACGGACTTGCTCGTGCGATCAAATCATGACAATAACATTTAAAACTATGAATTAAACCTCAAAACTCATTATTTTCTCAAGAACACTTAAAGTTCACTATTTATCAACCGGACGTCTGAATCACGTTAAATAAATTCCGATTCTCACCAAATTTCGCAGACAAGGCTTCAATATCATAACAAACCTGCATCGAGCTCCGGAACTAAAATACGGGCCCAATATTAACGGCTTCAAATATTAATTCCTTTCTTTATTTCATAAATATTTCAGCAACACAATTTCTTTCAAAAATTGATTACTAAGGCTTGGGAACTCGGAATTCATTTTCGGGCATACGCCTGAGTCACATATTTTACTGCGGACCTTCCGGGATTGTTGGAACACAGATCCGAATCCGTTTACTAAAAATATTGACCAAGGTCAACTATAATCAAATTTAAATTCTAGAAATTACTATTTCTCATACTTTCACATAAAAGCTTTCCGATTTCATGACCGGACAACACACGCAAATTGAGGTATTTAAAATTAATTTGTTTAGGGCTATTAAGCCTATAACGGAGTCTAAATTCATAAAATGACCCCTTGGGTCATCACAAATTTAATACTAAAAATCTTAAAAGTTGAACCATCGTCTGAATCAACCTCTCTAAATTAGTCATGTTCTATCATGTATTATTCTTAGTAATTTATTCTTGGGGTACAAAGTTGTGTATCTCTGGTTGTTGTGCAACGAACCAACGAATATATGCAGATAAGTTGTTAGGTGAGAGTAATGAGAAGAGGTGCGAAGTTAGAATTTTGAGTTTAAAATGAATTAAAGAATAACTTATTGGATTCTATATAAATTATTTATACATATTAAGTGAAATTTGAAGACAATGATAGTGTAACGATCCGACAGGTCATTTTGGGTATTTGTATTTCGTTCGGTGTTCATAGGGCTAGAGTATCTCTTCATGATGTATATTGACTTGCGTGAATCGCACGTATCGATTTTCAAGTTATCCGGATTCAATTGGAAGAATATTGTGATGGCCTAAAAGGTCATCTTATGTTTTAAAACTCACTTTTGTGGCCGAACCTTAAAAATCTCATTTATACCCTCCTCGATTTGCATGGGCAGTCCGGACGTGTTTCTAAAAAGCTTTTATGTGAAAAATTAAGAAATAATAATGTTTTGCCTTAAAAATGATTTTAGTTGACTTCGGTCAATATTTTGAGAAAACGGACTCGGACTCGTGTTTCGACGGTCCCGGTGGGTCCGTAGAAAAATATGAGATATGGGCTTATGCCCGGATTCAAATTCCTAGATCCCTAGCTTGAGAAATGAATTTTTGACTAATATTGAAAGACTGAAAATTTATGATTTCAAAGAATTTGCTTAATGTTTGATCTTGTTGATATCAGGGCCGTATCTTGGTTCCGGAGTCCGGTACAGGTCCGTTATGATACTTATACCTTATCTATAAAATTTGGTGAGAAACGAAACTGATTTGCCGTGATTCGGACCTTCAGGTGAGAAAATAGAAATTTTAAAGTTTTCTTAAGATTTTCATGATGTTTTGGTATTAAATTTGTAGTTCTAGGTGTTATTTTGGCGATTTAATCGCACAAGCAAGTCCGTATGATATTTTTAGACTTGTGTGCATGTTTGGTTTGGAGCTCCGAGGGCTCGGGTGCCATTCAGGCGATGTGCAAGTTGAGTTCAAACCTTAACAGCGACAAAATATTAGAGGGGTCAGTTGCCACAGTGTCAAAATGTTAGGGTTAGGGGTAATTTTTAAAATTTCATTAACGGTAGGGATAAGAATGGACGAAAAGTATAACGGATGGCACAAGTAAACAATAAACAATAATAGAGGAATATTTTTGACCCTTTTCCCTAATTAAAATAGTTCAAGGGCGCGTTGGAACGGTCAACAACTACTTAATCTCATCTTATAATTTAATAGCCTTAATCCTTACTGCTTTTTTTTCTTTTTTTTGTTGGGAAGAAAAGGACTGCCCTAGCTGTTGTGGTGTACCTATGCTAGAAATAATACCATAGTCGAAATCAGTCGAATCAAAATAAACCTACCTACCTTGAGGAAATGAGCTCTCAAGTAGAGTTCAGAACCCAATTATTCGTATTCTGTCACTCCACAAGGGGTTGATTTTTACTCGGAGTTTAACATCGACGATGATGAAACTTTGAGGGATTTTCTGAGGACTTCGGATGAATACCGGGAATTTCTTGTAATCAAAATGTTGGATATGTACGTCAAGGTCGAAAAAGTTCCTAACAATGAGGTTGCGCGTAGTAGGGATAACCCCCAGTCATCGGGTGGTTATTCTGCAGGAGTTTTTTCCGGATAGGTTTCGGATGAAAAAGTTTGCCTTGATTTAAACTTATCACCGCCGGAAAATGAGCAGCGAGGAAATAATTTCTCTCCTGCTTCACATAATTCACAAGACGAGTGGTAAACTTCAATTTTCCTTTGTGTTACGATGTGCATTTTGTTGTGTTGAATTCTGTGGAGAACTTGCCTGCATGGCAAGAACCTTATGCCTACCACCGTTACTGTGTGAGGCACTTTAAGGCCAATTTCCAGAAGGCATATCCCAACAAGGATCTGCATGATTTGATGTGGATCGCAGCAACAGACCACTAACAACATAAATTCCGGAGGCACCTGGAATCTATCAGGCAAGAAGACGAGGCAACTTATCGTTGGTTACTGCGACATCACCCTGAAAAGTGGACTTTGTATGCGGATGGTGGCAGAAGATGGAAAATTCTGACTACAAACGTGTCAGAGTCTTTCAACGGGTTATTGAAGTCGGTAAGAGGATTTCCTGTCACTACCATGGTGCTGATGTCGTTCAAGCAGATGGCGGAGAGGTTTGTTGAAAGGTCTGCAGCAACAACGTCATTGAGGGAAAGGGGTGTTGAATTTATGCCAATGCCGATGAACGGATTTGAGAAATACAGGCGGCGAGCACATTGGCATTCATTTTTTCAGTATGATAACGAAAGAAATGTTTTTGAAGTACGCAACGCTATCCACCAAAATCGGGGGAATAATGTACATACTGTAAATGAATCTACAAGGTTATGCTCTTGTGGAAAATTGTCCATCTACCACAAGCCTTGCTCACATGCCATCAAGTGCTTTCAATGTGTTGGTTTAGGTATAACCAACTACGTTGATCAACAATATAGTGTTTCCAAGTACTTAGACACCTATAGTGGGCAGTTGCAGCAAGTGGGTGCTGAGCATTATTGGCCGCCGGAACAATTTAAAATTTTATGTAACAAGTCCTATTTGCGTCGAATACAGGTGCAGAAGAAAACGCGTATACGAAACCAAATGGATATTAGTGATAGTGTTTATACGCGTAAATGTGGTATATGCTCGCAAACAGGACATGACCGTCGAAAATGTCCTTCGACTGGTTTGGGTGGCAAAAGTAATCAAGCTCGTGGTGGGTGTTCTTCTAGTGTGCCCAACTATCAATGAGTTTATGTTGTAATAATTAGTTGTTTTGTTTATGTTGCAAGATTTATAAAATAAAGTTATGTCTGTTAATTATGATTTGAACTCTTCCATTTCAGTTTTTAAATGATAATTAAAAAAAAGCACAACAACCGTAACACGCAAAGTATGGAGAAAAAGCTGCCCAACTGAGAAAAAGTTGTTTTGTATCCGACAGAATCTTTAACACGCTAAGCATAGCGCAGTTATATACCACGTTATGTGTATATATAGCGCGGTTAAATACTACGTTATATGTGTTGTCTTTTCAAACTGAAAAAGCTGCCCAAGTGACAAAAAAGTTGTTTCGCCGGCCGCTGCAGTGTCGGGGCAACCACCTTTACAAATTGCCAGCCGTAATCATGCAAAGCGGCCGCAGGATCACCGACATGCTCCTGCATCTGCAGTTCCATCTGATAGGCTGTATGTAGTCCAGTAGCATGCACAACGTATAAAATATTAACTACATATATTGCACTAAGTTACATTTATATAATTAATAATAACAGAAAACATCCAGGGCCTTGTGTCGCCCAGCGTATGGAGCGTACCGACCGCCAACCTGATGAATGGGATTCCCTACAAACAGTCGGGTAACGCGGCAGTACCAGGACGTATACATATGGATAGTCTCCGCCTGAATCTGTGTAGGGGGGGGGGGGGGGGGGGGGGGGGGGGGGAGGGAATCAGGTGAGCTCGCTGGTCCCAAGTATGAACCTACGCCGCTACCCATGTTATAAATGTGTCGTCCGCCCTGGAACGATCATCCCTCTGATAATGTGTAGGCTCCCATGTAGGCCCCTTCGATACATACTGCAAACGGCCAAACAGGCAAAGTACCCTCTCCGTGGCATGATGCTCCACAATATCGAGGCATATCAGCGGGACGGAAGTGCTCCAAATCAGTCGGTCGATCGAGCAATAATCTGGTAAGCCACCTATCAAGTCGTCGATGTATGGCGTCCAGATGAACTATCAAATAAGAACATAAAATGTGAGTATGCGCAATACTAATTTAATCTATACCAAGTAAGTTTAGGTATATATTTACCTGTGCGCCCTCCAGGAGATCCAACACATCCCTGCAGAGGGGGAGATTATGATGAGCATCATACTCTCATGCAATTCTACGACGAAGAACCCACCTCCTAGCTAGAGGGAGAAACAGAGGTGGTACATTTTGAGGTAATGGTGGTAGAGGTGGCTGCAACTGCAGGAAACGCTCCGAGACCCAAACCTAACATACAAAGTTGCCGTAAGGTTTAAAATAAATTCTAACTAGGTTATTGGAACTAATGAACAGATTATTCGAATATGTTGTCACCTGTAGAAGCGGCAGAAAACCACAAACATGACTCTGGGCGCCCATGCTCGACCTGGACATCTGCCTGTACATGTAGGCGAGAACAGCAGCACCCTAGCTGTACAGGGGTAAATCATCTCGCAACTGAAGATGATGAAGAAATCGCAGGCTGACTAGGTTCCCCGAAGTGTTCGGGAACAAGACACCCCCCCCCCCACCAAATAGAAGAAACAACAGCAACCTCGTATACCGGTGAATATGTAGCTCCAGGCGCTGGACTACACGGGGATGGAGATCTTTGTCCCTCATAAAATCCCACAGGTCGTCCACTCTCCTGGCGCGGAGAGTCTGAGACAGTAAATCTCCCTCCCATACGTGGGCGGACCTATGATCGCCCTGTAGCACTAATAGATCATCGGAGTAAGGTCCGGGGATGTATTAATTAATTTTTAGAGTTATACAATTTTAATTGGACAGAGTATATATATATCTATGGGTTCCAGGCTCGATATTTGAGTCCCAGTAGCACCAAGCTATCATGATTTCAATATTTTTATAATTTCGTGTGTTTGTTTTATAAATTAAATTATTAATTTTTAATAATTTAATTGGACATAGTATATACATATGGGTTCCAGGCTCGATATCTGGGACCCAGTAGCACCAAACTATCATGAATAATTATGTGTGTCAATTTCAATATTTTTATAATTTCGTGTGTTTATTTTATAAATTTAATTTTTAATAATTTAATTGGACAGAGTATATACGTATGAGTTTCAGGCTCGATATTTGAGGCCCAGTAGCATCAAGCTATCATGAATTCTTATGTGTGTCAATTTCAATATGTTTATAATTTCGTGTGTTTATTTTATAAATTTAATTTTTAATAATTTAATTGGACAGAGTATATACGTATGATTTTCAGGCTCGATATTTGAGGCCCAGTAGCATCAAGCTATCATGAATTCTTATGTGTGTCAATTTCAATATGTTTATAATTTTGTGTGTTTGTTTTATAAATTAAATTATTAATTCTTGTAAATTTGACAAAGTATATACCAATAGGTTCCAGACTCATTTTTGAGGCCCAGTAGCACCAACCTATCATGAATTCTTATGTGAGTCAATTTCAATATGTTTATAATTTTGTGTGTTTGTTTTATAAAATAAATAATTAATATTTAATTATTTAATTGGACAGAGTTTGTATTTCATCTATCAGTATAAGAGATATTTAAACTACAGGGATTCTACGCTAAAATACTCTACACTTTACTATGCTAAAAAGCTCTACATTTTACTACGTTAAAAGGTTCTACGTCTTACTACGGTAATAAATAATCTAAACTAAATATAAACAACAAATACATTTTAATCACATAACATTCACGAAAATACATATAAAATAGTAAAAGATATTAATTAACATTTTTAGTAACAGAAAAAAATGATTTCTCAATTTTTACATATTTTTTAGAACACTAACATCTAAGTCAAGATAAATATAACATACTAGTTTCGCAAACTAAACACAAAACGACATGGAAACACATTCAGGTCAACTAATATGCATTATTATACAAGTTTCTACATAAACTAAATCGGAATACCTCGATTTATGATTTTCGGAAAGTGAAATAGTTGAAAATTTGAGTCTCAAACAGTGAAACCACAACAACACAATATTTTGCTATGATGTGGGACCTGCGTTCTTGTCGTTTTGTGAGATGGGTGGGGCCCACAAGATTTTTTTTTTGGGAAAGATAGG
>ML255025.1:733-34575 GCA_005239495.1 Nicotiana undulata
TTTGGCATTGCGCGATAAGTGATAACTCTCTAGCATTCCTAATCGCCCTCATATTGTTCTCTGTGGGATTCGACCCCAACCTTGTTGGGTTACTATATTTGACAACGATCGCTTGCACTCTTTTAAGGTGTAAATTGAGCGTATCAGTACCTCATCAACAACAGACTCTTGCCATCCAAAAACACCTCAGAGGTGAACATTCCTCGAGGGTGTTTGATTTGGTGCTTCATGACAAATGCACCATTCGATGTGACCCAGGTCATTCACGAGGAGATGTTCATCCGCTGCAAGGTCCAAAGGTATGGGTTCTTCTACCCATCTCTCCTTACTCGATTGTGCGCTGCGACTGGGGTGCCAGGCGACTTTGCTGTAGATGGTTGGGTGCCAACAGTGCATCCCTTCAAAGCTGAAAGAGTTACTACAGGCAAGGAAGTAGTGGTGGCGGATGTCTGGAAGGGCAGGACTCTAAGGAAGATGAAGCGGAGGAGGAGCCTCAATAGGGAGGTGAGGATATTGAACACATGGAGGAGGAGCAGGCCGTTCAGAAGCAGGCTGTGGATATTGGAGACCCGTCTAGGT
The DNA here is from genome assembly GCA_005239495.1 of Nicotiana undulata. Lineage (NCBI taxonomy): Eukaryota > Viridiplantae > Streptophyta > Magnoliopsida > Solanales > Solanaceae > Nicotiana > Nicotiana undulata. The sequence goes on from ML255025.1 coordinate 1,313, forward strand.
CCAGTCGGGGACATCGGTTGGACCACCTGGAGCAAGATGTGGTCGGGCTAAGGACCTCAGTTTCTGAACTGGGGACAAGAGTTGATGAGATGGACACCCAGCAAAAGAAGTCTGAAAAGAAGATTATGGGCTGGCTACATGCCCTGGGTCGTGCTTGCAACGTGAACCCAGGCACTGTCTCCGACCAAGATTGAGCTGTCAGGGAAGTCCCCTTTCCTTACTCTGTATTTTCATTGGCCATGAGGGCATGTCCTCATTATAAGTATGGGGTGGGGGAAGGATTCCCTGTTTGTTGTATGTGTACATTTGTTAATTATACACTAATAACGACCTCAAGTTATCATTTAACAATACAAAATCTAATGAGAAGAGGCTAAAATGAGTGGTAAAATCACCACTCATCAACACCCCCAACTTAGAGATTTTGCTTGTCCTCAAGCAAATCAAAACTAATAACTTAATGAGGTTCTACTATTTTAGACACAAGTTGCATTGCTCATATTCACAATTCACATTTTCCACTTAAGCATTAAACTTATGAATTTGGTTGGTACTAATAATTAGGCTCAAGTATGCATCTTAATTGAATAACTCCCTCATTTACAAGCAATTTCAAGAAGTGCAGAGGATTTTCAAAAAACAATAAAGTGATAAGAAAAAGCCTCAAGAAGTGACTCAACAACACTAGTCTACTACACACGCTCAACTCGTTTATTTTTTATTTTTATTTTTTAATCAATTTCACCATTCGATCCTAATTCATGTGCCCTCACAAGAAAGAAAGAAAGAAAGAAACTCCCAACTCACAATATTTACAACGTCAACAACAAGGGACATATTTACAAACCCACTCACACTCACAAAGACTTTCAAATGCTACAACCAATCATACCATAGGCTTGCCCTTATTTTAATTCAAAGCATATTCAAGAATATTCAGTTGGAGATCCCATAAGGGCTTTATAAGCTTGTAATTTAGGTTTAGGTAAAGGTAGGATACACATTTGGGAAAATGGCTACACCCTCCTTGAACACTACTCACATTTTTCTTTCTTGATGCACTTTGTTTCTATTCAAACCACATGGCCTCATTTGCATCTAGTAACCAACATAGAACCACTTTAAATATATCAATTAGTCTCTTCAAAGCTCCCATATTTTTTTGTGTTTTTCTTTTGTATTTTTATTTTGTATTTTCATTTTGGAGCTTGATTTCCAGAGAGTACCTTCCTAGCTTCCACTTTGACACTACACCCCCAACTTAGGCTTTTTGCCTCATTCTCAATATTCAAGGAGGGACGGGTTCAAAAGAGGAATTATTTTTCAAGAGGGAAAGGCTAGTATTGAGGTGACCAAAGAAAAAGTTCAAGGCTCAAATGGGATAACTAGTGATAATATATATACAAAGGTGGCTCAAAAGGCTAACGGGGTTTTCGAATAACACAAAGAATGCCTAAGGTCATTTCTCCAACCAAACATAATTGTCATTAGCATTGAAAAACCAACCGGGCAAGTTCTAGATGATGGACGCAAGCACAAGAATTATTTATACAAGCACTAACACACATGGCACATGAATTAATCAAGATGGGTCAATTTCATTCATCTATTTATTTATATATTTTTTTGTAGGAGTTTAGAGCAATATTTTCGAGCTAGTGTGTAAAGAGTCACTAAAAGAGCCAAGAATTTATCACAAAAATTAACTTGCACCATGAAATTTACTTGTTTTCATTCAAAATCAATTTTCGGAGGGGTATTCTTAGATTACATTTCACATACAAGAGACTAATTTCTTTAGTACCAAATAATCCAAAAGTCGCTTCCTAGCAACACAAGACTAGTTTCCTAGCAACACAAGACTAATTCCCTTAAGAAAGTTGTCACACCATCTATCATAGGGACAAGTCACCCGGTTCACTTCAAAAAGTGTTTCTTGGGAAAGAACCGTAGCATGAAGAAACCCCAAGAAAGTATTATTATTAGGGAAATTGAACTAACTACTCAAAATAAAACTAAAAAGCTAAAAATAAAATCAACTATTAAAGAAACTAAACCAACTCATACCAAGCCCGGCAAGGGCACATAATATCTATAAATAACAATAAAGCCCGGCAAGGGCACATAACACTGTCATAACCTAAGTCGCATATAGATAAAATGTACAAGACATCAAATGTGCACATGCCTCCCCCAACTAAAAACATTGCAGTGTCCTCACTACACAATATCAAAATAAAATGGCAAAGTTTGAGGGTCTCCCTGAGATCTGCATCAGACTAGCAGACTGTAGGAGAAGTGGCTGGTCAGAACGGTTGCGATCCCTCGTCATCATCCTCCTCATCAGTAGAATCAGTATCAGCACCACCATCAGCATCAGACATGAATGAATAATCCTCGTTGTCGTCAGCATCTGCAACTGGCAGCGGCTTGCTCGGCTGCCCCCACCTGAAAATTGCTTTTACACCCCTCCACACTTTGATTAGGAGCTTCCCTTTCTTCTTGTTCTTTTCCTTCTCCTTCTTAAACTAATACTCCAAATCAACATGTGCCTTTGCAAGGCTGGTGTAGGAGGTCTCCATCTGCTTCAGAGAAGCAGCCATCTCCGTCTGAGTGTCAAAATATTTCTTCATCTCAGCTCTGGAATAATAGTCAGGTGGGGGTTGTGGCTGTGAAGTGGGGGGTCCGGTGGGGAGCTTGGACACGAGGTCCTTAATAAGAGCAAGCTGAGAGTTCATCTCCCCAAACGGACCCGCTGATGAGCTAGGCAGGGAGGAAGATCCAATCTCGATGGTGGTGGTGGTCATCTTTCTCTTCTTGCTTTTGACTGCTCCACCTTCGCCCTTAACCCTCAATGGATGGAAGGGCTTGTCAGCCGGCACCCGAAGATCATCAGGGCGTTCCTCAACCTCTACCCACCGGCATAGCTCAGTGATCACTGATGGAAATAGTAGCCCAGGCCCATTGTCAATCACAAACTATCGCATCTCCTGTAGAATGTAGTGACCTGGGTTCACTAGAACACTGTCGATCAGGAAGGCTATGATCAGAGCCCTGACGTAGGATACGTCTGTTACATTCCCACTGGGGGAGACTTTGCTGCTCAGTATGTGCAACCATATCTTGGCCTCGGCCGTGAAGTCAGTCGACTTCAAGCCCTTCCTATTGTTCGCCCATTTTGATCGTACACTTTCTGGGTATAGTTTGGAAGCTAGTCATGCTGCATTTTCACACGTATCCCTGTCCACCACTGGCTGCATCGGGTGGTTTTCAATTCCTAGGGCAGCATTTATCTCTTCCACCCCGAATCTCACTTGCTTCCCTCGAATGATGAGGAAAGGATCTTGAAAGGTTGACTGCCTGAGGTTGGCATAGAACTCACGAACCAACGTTTCATTAGCAATGCACGGGGTTGGAATGAAGCAAGTCCACCCGGAAGATACCAGGCATTCATAGAATCCCGGCAGCTTCTCATTCACTTTGTCATCAGCAATGCCTCACTCAAGTATCAATTTTTTTGTGAGGAGTTGCTCGAAGTACCGGTGTTGACAGGTGGCAGACATGAACCGGTACTCATCATATTGTTCTCCAGCTTCCTCCTCATTTTCATAATTTTGGCTTGGGTTTGGGTCCATTTTTTTCAAAGCACCTATAATAATTCAAAAATGAAGTTAGTTAAGCAGTGGAATATATTTAAGCAGCGTAAAACACTGCAAATAGACCAAAGAACCAAGTCCAACGGGCTCGGGAAGTCCCTGATGCAAGTACACTGGTTTAGGAAAATCTGTGCAGTTTCCGCACCTGCAGAAATTTGATCACAGGTGCGGTTCCGCACCAGCGGTCTTTTTGGTCGCACCTGCGGTAATCTTTGCACCAACGGTTCTGGACTTGCAGGTGCGAGGTCGCACCTGCGGAAAAAAGTCCGCACCTGCGATCCTTCGTCCAAAAATTCCACTGCCCAGATTTTTTAGAGAAGTTTGCTTTGGGTCTTGTTTATGGCCACTAATATATCAAGACTTCCAGATTAGTGTACCAAATTGCATTCTAACTTCATTAATACTACAATCAAGGTACGAGGCACTCGATTTTCACTAGTACCATAACTCGAACACTTTGCGAGCGTATGATATTTACTCTTTCCTCACACGAGTTTGATGCTCAACACAACCCCACAAATGATTCAATCACTACTCTCAACCAACCCTCACCCTAATTCTATCCTAAAATAGTAAAGGAAAGAAAAAGAACAAAAACAAAAATGAAGCAACTAAATGATGCCCATGACCATTAAAGGCATGATTAATCAAGAAAACTTTAAATAAAAACAAAAATGGAGAGGCAAAAGGGAGTGAGTAAGTGAAGTTACCCGAGATTGTGAATCACTCTGAGTGAGAGGTGTGGGTGTGTTGTGAAGAATTATGAGGAAGTGTTTTGTGTTTTGAAATGTTAGGGCATAGAAAACTGAACTGAGGGGAGTAAAATTAGGAATTAACTTACGGCCTTTCGCACTTGCGGAACTAGTACCGCATCTGCAGAACGGCAGGTGCGTAGAAAAGTTCGCACCAGCGACTCTGGTCGCACCTGCGATGAAGGGTTACGCGCCTGCGAAGTCGCACCTGCGAAAAAGTGACCGCAGGTGCGAAAATACCTGGGTTTTGCGCAGAACATTCTGTGGACATGTGCGATCGCATTTTTGATCGCAAACGCCATTCCGCTATAGCATTTGGACATAAGGCATCGCATACCTGGGCATAATGTTTTCCCAGCAATTTCTTTGTTTTCTTGCACTGGTTTTGACTCCCCGGTATCCCCGACCTGCTCAAATCAACTCCGAAAAATGCAAAACTTGGCAGATTGGTTAGAAAAAATATAATAAGCTATTCTAAAAAGAAAAATTTCAAAAATGACTTAAAATTTTTGAAAAACGATGGGTTGCCTCCCACCAAGCGCCGCATTTAACGTCGTGGCACGACGCAAGTCAACTTTTACCACTTTTTCTCGCCACTTTGACGATATGAACTGGGCACCTAGCTTGGAATCAAGCTTGTGACCACGGGCGATGGGGGGTGGTAGAAAGATGACCGAGCCAAGCCTCAATTTCTTCATTTTGCACTTCTTGTCCATCGTGTGAGGAATATCATTTTGCTTTCTTGGTTCTTCAAACTGCAAGATGTATGGTATGAATTTCTCTTCCTCGCAACACCCAATTGACTCGTGTAGTTCAACTTCCGTTTTACCACACAATTCCAAAGTTGAGAAATGCTTGGAATATGCCTTCAAACTTCCTACTAGCAAATTTTTCCGGATTTTGACATCCTCATCTTCCCCCGGAATAGAGTCAATTTCAACCAAATTTTCAATTATCCCGGTTGACTCTAATTCCATATTTTCGTTGGCATCACTAACACTCATGGAGTCGGTTGGCGGATGTTCAAGGCTTGATTCCTCAAAGTAGCACTCACTCTCACCCTCAGAATTAAATTCTTCTTGACTTCCATCCACACTTTCAACTTGAGATGCATGATGAGTCTCCATCAATGCTTGCATTTGATCCTCCAAAGTGCGGATGTGTTCATCATTTTGAGCCACATCATTTTTTAATTCTTCAAGCGCAAGGTGGTGCTTTTTCTCATTTTCAAGAATGGCCTCCAACATGTGCAGCATCCTCTCATCTTGAGCATTTCTTGGATTTGTTCAATTGCCAAGGAGGAATTTTCATCTTCTTGGCTATCACTCACCTCCAAGGCTTTTTGAGCCCTTGAAGCTTCAATCATTGCATCCATTTGGGAGTGTAGCCTTTCAAGTGCCAAATCATTTTGGAGACTATTCTCCTTCCAAAGTATTTTGCTCCTGGTTTCCTTCTTCAAGTAAGCACTCCAACATGAGCTTGAACTCTCCATTTCTACCATGCTCAAGTTTTTCCACTTTATTACCCCTAAACTTTCCATCACAAAACGTGGATTCATCATAGTGGGGGCTTGGGGAAGGGATGGACAAATACAAACAATCATACTCATGACCATTTTGACAACCGCACCTATCACAAATACTCCACTCATGGGTTTGAAATTGTGCGCACAATCCATCCCCGAGAGAATTTAAATAATTTTGCCACGAGTGTGGTCCTCCACAATAAGGACAAGGGTCATCAAAATATGAACAACTACCATCCGACCAATATTCATCATATCATGCCATATTTTTTTATTTATTTTTTTATGAAAAATTAAAAGAATAGACAAGAGAAATAATTACACAAATATTCACAAATTTGGATCAAAGCACTAAAGCTTACTTCTCAAACAACCTAAGTTACGCCAATTGCTCTCCGGCAATGGCTCCAAATTTGATACGCTCAATTTACACCTTAAAAGAGTGCAAGCGATCGTTGTCAAATATAGTAACCCAACAAGGTTGGGGTCGAATCCCACAGAGAACAATATGAGGGCGATTAGGAATGCTAGAGAATTATCACTTATCGCGCAATGCCAAACAAATAAGATTTTGGATTTTCATAATTGTTTATGGCTAAATGCGAAAATATAAACTAACATAGAAAGCAAGTAAAATGATCGATGGCAATAAGAATGAATGCATCGGGTATTACACTCAAGTAACGATCCAATGTATTTCACGATTTCACAAATATGAGTGAGTTAAGTTAATTAGCCACGGATAATATCTCTTAATTAGCTTTTCCCAAAGACTAACAAGACTTCCTGAATGAATTATTCCTAAACCAATTAGGAGATTAAGCACTTTCGGGTTTGGCTACAAGTAGTTCAATCCTATCCCTAGGTAGAATCTATAAAATGAGGGTTATATCCTCATGTTCTTGTTAGTTAATCTTTCCCAACCCCAAATAATCTTTTTCAAAATTATTTCGGAGTTAATGGGCAAGTCCTAGGGTTAGCTAATCCCTTTGAAAATATTAAAGAACAAGAATAATTAAAATAACAAATACCTACTTCATAAATATAATAAAATCATTCAATACATAAGCACCACAAGGTATTTAATCCACACTTTAAATATGGAAATTCCCATAAACAAGATTCAAGTGTTGGAAAAATACTACATACTTAGATATTCAATACAAAACAAGGAAATGAAGAAATAAACATAAATGGGTAAGAAATCCTTAACCAAAATGATGAAATCTTCAAGACCCAAATGTGTGTGCAAAGCCCTAGCTTCAATACTTGTTCTTCTCTCCCAAAATATTATTTACAAAGCCAAAGATATGTCCAAAGATGTGCCAAGATCTTCAAAGATGACTGCTAGGTCGAGTATATAAAAGTTGAGTTTGGAAAATGTGATTTTACACTCTTGTCCAGATCTGATGCCCGACTATCGCACCTGCGGAAGACTCCTCGCAGGTGCGATTCCGCAGGAGCGGAAATATTCACGTAGGTGCGAGTTCTGAGCTTTGGTCAACTTTTCGTAGGAGCGGACATCTGGTCGCACCTGCGGTTCCGCAGGTGCGTGAATTTCACTCGCAGGTTCGAGTCTAGGATGGTTTGACTTTCCATCGCAAGTGCGGACATATGGTTGCACCTGCGGTTCCGCAGGTGCGTAAAAAGCACCGCAGGTGCGAGTCCTATGTGATTGAGCTGGCTTCGCAGGGGCGATCAATCCTTCGCAGGTGCGGAATCACTGAAGCATTTCATGCACTTTTTCACTACTTTTTGTCCAACTTTCATTCCAATTCAACACCAACCTTCATAGCATCATTTTCCTGAAAATTGAGCAATTATACACTAATAACGACCTCAAGTTATCATTTAACAATACAAAATCTAATGAGAAGAGGCTAAAATGAGTGGTAAAATCACCACTCATCAGGTACAGCCAACATTTGGCCTCAAACTTTAGGGCCGAGGAGTGAAATTTTTTTCTCCATATTTGTACCATTTCAATGCAATGCTCTGTCGACAGATGGTTGGGGTGAACCTATCCCGGGTAAACCAATTTTTGCCATATTCCATGTAGGCATCCATATACCCCTCCGGTAGTGGAGGTAGCCTGTACATTGTCCGAATGTTCTCCACTGAGCATTGACCTGCTTCCTTCCCATTGTTACCACATAATATTTGTGCTCTGGAGTGTTGGCATAAAATTCCCGGACAATCATGGCATTGGCCTCATCGGGCTCCTCAAAGAAAACATCCAGGTGACGCTGCATTAACACCTCAAACATTCTAGGACAGTTCATCCTGATGGCGTCAGGATCCATGGCCTGCTCAGGTACAACTAACTTATCTTCTTTTTCAGCGAATCTTTTCTGAGCCTTTGCTGAGACAAACTTGTGGCTATTGAAAGGCCTCGAGTCAACTGATTTTCGGGGCCTTCCTCCTGTAGAGGCTCCTGCCGGTCGGCTCAAAGAGGAGCCTGTGTTTTTACGCTTGCGTGGAGGCATGGTACCTACAAAGAGCACAGTATTAGCTCAGTACAACAGGGTGACCCAATTGTGGTTACTCAGACTTCACCACAAAATTAGTCACATTAACTCCCTCCAATGGGGCATTTTTACAAACATGTGGTGGGCATTGAACAATTTAACCCCCAAGCACTCAATATATGATAGGAAGCACCACCATAATAACCCAAACATAATCACGACACCTCATACTTCTCATGTCATCACTTTTCAGTACAAATCAAATACTACCAAATAAGAAAAAGCTAGAATGTTTTTTGTACACGAGGGAAAAGAAAAACAAATATACAAAATAAACAGAAAATTAGTGTGAGAAATACATACCTGTAGAGTTGAAGGAAGGAGATGGAGTAATGGGGGTTGAAGAAGACTTAGAGTTCGTATTGCAGAGTTGTGGAAGGGATAGGGAGAAAATCTGCAGATCTTTGCTTGAGTTTGGGTAGGGAGAAGATGAAGAGGAAAAGAAGAAGAAGAAGAAGAAGAAGAAGAAGAAGAAGAAGAAGAAGAAATGGAAGGCTTTTAGGGGGGATGTGTTCGAGTGGGAGAGGGAGAGTGGTGGGGAGTGGAAGGGGTTGGGTCGGTTGGGGGGTAAAAGTTAATTTGGGTGGTTGGGAAAATTACAAAAAGAAAATAATAATAATAATAACCGACAAAAAACTTACCTGTGTCGAGACGGACTAGCGCGACCTTAGCGCTAGTGTAGCGCGGGCACGCTAGTCCAGGGGTGATGGGGCAGTGTAAAACCCCACTAGCGCGAGTATAGCGCGGCCTCTCTAGTGGAAAAAGTAGGGATGCAGTAAGAAACCTGACTAGCGCGACCTTAGCACTAGCTTAGCGCGGGCGCGCTAGTCCAGGCTTCATCAAAATTATTCTTTTATTTTCTCCTTTCTTGGGGTCTTGTGTTCACCCTTTTTCTCGCACACCTGCATATGTTAGTACTTACACTATAAACACTATATGTATTGGGTTTCCTCCCAACCAACGCTTGATTTAACGTCGTGGCATGACGAGTACAACACTCAATGGGTTGCCTCCCATGAAGCGCCTGATTTAACGTCGCGGCGCGATGCAGAATGAGCACATTTAAGGCTCGCTCAACCTCTGAGTTTCAAAAAGATGCACCAAAGACAACTTATTGGTCTCATTCATCCCCACATACAATTTTAATCTTTGTCCATTAACCTTGAAGGCATTGGACCCATCTTCAGTAGAAATCTCTACAACAACAGAGAGAAACATTTCAACCACATTAAATGGTCCAGACCATCGGGACTTGAGCTTACCCGAAAAAAATCTCAATCTTGAATTATAGAGCAATACTTTATCTCCGAGTTTGAAATTTTGGTCCACAATGTTTTTGTCGTGTAACCTCTTCATTCTCTCTTTATATAACTGTGTGCTTTCAAATGGTTGATACCTGAATTCTTCTAACTCATGCAGCTCCGTGACTCGATTTCCACCCGCAGCATCAAGATCCATGTTCAACTGTTTCAATGCCCACCAAGCTCGATATTCCAGCTCTACAGGCAGGTGACAGGCCTTTCCAAACACCAATTTGTACAGAGACATACCAATTGGCGTTTTAAATGCAGTTCTATAGGCCCAGAGTGCATCACAAGATTTTTTTCCCAATCAGTTCTTGTGGCGTTTACTATTTTGGTCATCACACTCTTGATTTCACGGTTTGATACCTCAACCTGCCCATTCGTCTGAGGGTGATATGGGGTTTCCACCTTGTGGCGCACCTCATACTTGGCCAGTAGCGTTTCGAAGACACGATTGCAAAAGTGAGTGCCTCCGTCACTAATAATGGCCCTTGGGATCCCAAAACGGGTGAATATGTTTCTCTTCAAGAACCCCACCACCACTCTTGCATCATTGGTAGGGAATGTTGCAGCTTCCACCCATTTTGACATGTAGTCTACAGCAACAAGTATGTACTTATTGCCATAAAAGTTGACAAAGGGACCCATGAAGTCGATCCTCCACACATCAAATACCTCTACTTCTTGTATTGGGTTCATGGGCATCTCATGACGAAGGGACATGTTCCCCATCCTTTGACACTCATTATAGCCCTTCACCCATTGGTGAGTATCTTTGAACACAGTTGGCCAGTAGAAGCCGGCCTCTAACACCTTCGCTGATGTTCGAACTCCTCCAAAATGTCCTCCATATGCTGATGTGTGACAAGCCTGCAAAATAGAAAATTGTTCTATCTCGGGGACACACCTCCGGATCATGTTATCAATGAAAATTCTAAACAAGTGAGGTTCATCCCAATAATAATTGCGGCAATCACGATAAAATCTTTTCTTTTGGACAGATGATAGTTCATAGGGTTCAATACCACTAGTCAGGTAGTTTGCAATATCTGCATACCATGGCACATCCTCCATGCTCGTGGCGAGTAGCTGCTCGTCTGGAAAGGTTTCCAGAATATCCTCTGATTCTACGGCATTATCAGCACCTTCAAGTCACGACAGGTGGTCAGCGACTTGATTCTCTGTGCCCTTGCGGTCACGAATCTTCAAATCAAATTCTTGTAGTAGCAGCACCCAACGAATTAGGCACGGCTTGGAGTATTTATTCTTAACCAAGTATCTGATGGCTGCATGATCAGTGTACACAATCACCTTCGACCCGATCAAGTAAGACCTGAACTTGTCAAAGGCAAACATTACCGCTAACATATCCTTCTCGGCCACCGTGTAGTTCAGCTGAGCTCCACTCAATGTCCTACTTACGTAGTAGATTAGGTGCATTATCTTATCTTTGCGCTGACCTAACACGGCTCCCACTGCGTAGTCACTAGCATCACACATGAGTTCAAACGACTGCTCCCAGTCGGGGGTAATAATTATCGGCGCCGTGACTAGCCGCTTTTTCAGCTCCTCAAAAGCCACCTTGAAATCATTAGAAAACACAAAGGGGTTATCTTTTTCAAGCAACTTACAGAGAGGGTTGGCTATCTTGGAGAAATCTTTGATGAATCGCCAATAGAACCCGATGTGCCCAAGGAAGTTACGTATAGCTTTGACTGATGTGCGTGGTGGAAGATTTTCAATCACATCTACTTTGGCGTGGTCCACCTCAATTCCTTTACTCGACACCAAGTGCCCCAAGACGATCCCTTCTTGTACCATGAAATGTCACTTCTCCCAGTTAAGCACAAGATTCGTCTCAATGCACCTCTTCAACACACGGTTCAGATTTGCTAGGCACTCATCAAATGAATTTCCCACTACTTAGAAATCATCCATGAATACCTCCATGATATCTTCGACCATGTATGTGAATATGGCCATCATGCACCTTTGAAAGTTGGAAGGTGCATTGCAGAGGCCGAATGGCATCCTTCTGAAGGCAAATATCCCATAGGGGCACGTGAAAGAGGTCTTTTCCCTGTCTTCTAGGGCAATTAAAATTTAGTTTTACCCCGAGTACCCGTCCAGGAAACAAAAGTGAGACTTCCCTGCCAGCCTGTCGAGCATTTGATCAATGAAGGGAAGTGGGAAGTGGTCTTTTCGGGTGGCAAGATTCAGCTTTCAGTAATCCTTGCAAATTCTCCAGCCAGTGACAGTTCTTGTAGATATCAGCTCATTTTTGTCATTCTTCACAACTGTCATGCCACACTTTTCTAGAACATATTGCACTGGGCTAACCCATCTCCTGTCAGAGATAGGGAAAATGATTCCCGCATCTAACCACTTGATAATTTCTTTCTTCACCACTTCCTTCATATTCGGATTCAGCCGCCTTTGGTGTTCTCTGGAAGGTATGTGTTCCTCTTCCAGGAGAATCTTGTGCATATAATATGCCGGGTTGATCCCTTTGATATCTTCCATGGTCCATCCAATGGCAGTATTGCACTCAGTGAGTACCTGTAATAGATGATTTTCCTGCACATCTAACAAACTCGATGAGATAATAACGGGTAAAGTAGAGTTAGGTCCAAGAAATGCGTACCTGAGATGGGTTGGCAGTGGTTTCAACTCCAATTTGGGTGGTTCTTCCAAAGATGGTTTGGCTGGCGGGCTCTCTCGTTTCTCTAAGTGTAATGGCTCAAACTCGAGAGCCCTCGACCAGACCCCTTTACCTTCAAGTGCTAACACTCATTCTGCCAACTCTTCCCCATTTACCTCCTCCAAGTTCATCAAACATGCAGCAAAGGGGTCCTAAATAGTTAAGGACGCATCATCTTCCTCCACTATCACATCCACAGCATCAATGAGAGAGCAATTGGCAAACTCACTCGGTCGCCTCATAGATTTCTGCACATTGAATGTGATTTCTTCATCGTTAAGCCTCATCTTGAGCTCCCCAGTTTCACAATCAATGAGGGATTTTCCTGTGGCCAAGAATGGCCTTCCCAAGATTATGGGAATCTCCTCCTCTACTCGACAATCCAGTATCACAAAATCAGCAGGGAACACAAACTTCCCCACTTGCACCAAAACATCATCTAGAATGCCTAACAGTCTCTTCACCGTCCTGTCAGCCAGCTGCAGTAACATAGAAGTTGGTGTGGCTCTACCAATCCCCAGTCTCTTGTAAATGGACAGTGGCATGATATTAATACTGGCCCCCAAATTGCAAAGTGCTTTGGCAAAAGCAAAATTGCCAATGGTGCAGGGAATTGTAAATCTCCCTGGATTGGACAACTTCTCTGCAATTGGTCGTGTCACTACTGCACTGCAAGTCTGAGTAATGGTCACAGTTTCCAAGTCTTGGAAATCGAATTTTTGGGACATCACGTCCTTCATCATCTTCGCATATTCAGGCATCTTCTTCAGAGCATCAATTAGAGGAATGTTTACCTGTATCTGTTTCAGCATATCCAAGAAACTTTTGTACTGCTCATCCTTTTGATATTTGGCCAGCCTCTGAGGGAATGATGGCGGTCTCTTCTTCCCATTGATTTGGGATTTTTCTTTCTCAACCACCACCTCAACTACCGGCTCTTGGGCTATCTCCACTTCTTTTTCAGTCTCATTCTGCACATTGGGTTCTCCTTCAGCAGTTTGCACTGTTACCTTGGTCAGGTTTGTTGAATCATCAAGTTCAATCGGCACTGGTACTAGTGTCTCTGCCTGCCTGCTTTCACGAGCTATCTCCTGTTCCAAGTCTAAGTCTCTGCCATTGCGGAGACTCACTGCCATCAGCTGCTTCGGGCCCTGGTCCTTAGGATTCACCTGAGTGTCTGCAGGCAAAGTCCCAAGAGGATGATTGTTCAAGGACATTGATACCTGGCCTATCTACACTTCTATATTTTTAATAGCTAAATCGTGTGTATCTACTCTCTCACTGATTTTGGTAGTTGACCCAATCACCTGTTGCATCATCGCTTCAAGTCTAGAAAACCCATCTTCTTGTCTCCCCTCCTGTTGTTGCTGAGGGGGGTGGTATGCCTGCTGCTGATTTTGATTGTTAAACCCTTGTGGCCTTTGGTAAGGTGCCACATTACCATTAGGTCTCATGGCTCCCATGTTGCCATTGTTATGCTGATGATGAGGTGGTCTGTACGGCTGAACTTGCTAACCCTAATTTTGTCCACCCTGTCTCTAGCCTCCATAGTTTGACACATAATTCATATTCTCCGGGTAGTGAAGATGATCGCAGTCTGCATTCCACTGATTACCAATTGGTTGGCTAATGCAAAATGTGCATAATCCCCCATTGGTAGTATGTACAATATGAACTTGCTGCTTCTGCCCTGACTCCTCTACCTTCTTCGTAAGTAAGCTCATCTGTGTCATCAAAGTTGCCATATTTTCAGCAATAGAGTTGGACAGGTCTAATGGCACTGAGTGAACGATAGGGGTAATAGGTGCACCCCTGGTCATCTACCCTGAATTTTGTGCTATTTTAGCAAGTAAAGCCTGGCTTTCTCTCCACGTCTTACTCAGGAATGTTCCACCAGCTGAAGCATCAACATTAGTTTTCACACCATCAGCCAGACCCATATAAAATCGTTGCCCCAACATTTGTTCTGGAATGCCATGGTGAGGACAGACTACCAGCATCCCTTTAAACTGTTCCCATGTCTCGTGCAGTGTCTCCACAGGCTTCTGCCTGAAGCTCAAGATCTCATCAATTTGTTGCACTGTCTACTTCGGTGGATTGAATTTATTGAAAAACTGCTTGACCAACTCCTCCCATGTAGTAATAGAATTGATAGGGAGCGAGTTGAGCCAAGTCTGGGATACTCCTGTCACTGAGAACAGAAACAGCAACAGTCTTATTGCCTCCGGAGTGACGTTTGGTTGCCTCTGTGTCTTGCAGATCGATAGGAAGTTCTTCAAATATTGTTGGGGATCCTCAATGTATGACCCCGAAAACAGCCCCTTATTCTGCAACAAGTGCAGCATATTATTTGTGATTTCGAAGGACTCGACTTCTATCTGCGGGACCATGACCGCGGTGGCCAAATTCCCCGATGTGGGTTATGCCCAGTCATATAAGGGCGCCTCAGGTGCAGTGGGCACCCCAGGCGCCGCAATGTGTCCGGCTGGGTCAACCACATCTTCCCCATGATTATTGTTGTTCATGTCATTCAGGTCTGCCATGCCTGTTTCAATGTGTTCAATGAATGGTTGTTGCTTGCTTCTCCGGTTGGCCCTGTTCAAGGCCTTGAAAACTTTTTCGGGGTCTGATAAGGCTTCAAATACTTCATTTCTCGATGAGTTTCTAGGCATGCACATGTACAATCGATTCAGCAAAATTGTTAGAATTTCAATATATGAAAGAAATCAAAGAAAATTGATTACACTTAAGAATTTTGTATTTTCCTCCAACTACAAATGATAATACCGTTAATTCTCCGGCAACGGCGCCAAAATTTGATCACGCTCAACTATGTCTAATAAAAGACTGAGCGGGCGTTGCAAATATAATTCGGGTATTTTGCCCAGAGTCGAATCTCACAGGGAACTAACGTATCAAATGTTATTGTTAGATTACTAGATTCTCAATAATCAACTTTCTTAAAAGTTATGAATACCACTTGGTGGTATTTTTATTACTACAGCTGAACGAAATTAATAAACTAAAGATTAATTAACAATGAGGTGTAAACAATTATAATAAAGGTCTAAGGTTATGGTTTCCCCCGTTGATGAAATCCCTTCTTGTATATTTCCTATAGTTTTGACTTAGTTGTCTCTATCAACCATGAACACTCCAGCTATCATAAATCTCTCTCAAGTAATTATGATAATCTACTAGACGCACTCTCTCAAGTTACGCTAGCTAAATTGCATTACAGTTCACTTTAGATTGCACCCGAGGTATCGTTATCTCTAATCCAACCTCTAAACCCTCGGTTATGGATCTCGCCTATACTCCGGGAGTGATGTTGTTCAAACAACTACCTAAATATGCACTCTCTCTCAAGTAGATACATAATAAATAGGAACAGCTAATTGAGGGCCCTTCAATCAACTACAACAAGAACGTAGTTGAACAAATAGAGATTAACAACCAAGCAAAACTATATTAATATCACAATAAGTTCATCCTCAACGGGTTTCACCAAAACCTTAGATTAGAAAAGTTAGCTACTCATAACAATAATGAAAACTACAAAAGAATTCATGAACAATGGTAAAAATCACAAGGGAAGGAGATATGGATTGATGCCCAATTGCCCTCCTTGCCTCTTGCCTTTGCTATTCTTGTACTAGACTCTAAACCTTGATAAAATACTCTTTTGGGCGAGTTAAACCTTATATAGGTTGAGTGGGTTGGACCTGAACTTCCAAAAGTACCCTTCAGCTTTTATTTTTCCCGTCTGGACTAGCACGGGCGCGCTAGTCTCGCGCTAATGCCCGCGCTAGTTGAGTTATGCACTTGCCGGAATCACTGAACTAGCGCGGGCGCGCTAGTCTCGCGGTACAGCCCGCGCTAATGGGGTTTCTTTCTGCCTTATTTGCTGGACTAGAACGGGCGTGGTACACTCGCGCTAATGCCCGCGCTAATGAGGTTTCCTTCTGTCTCAAGCGTATTCATCCCACAAGTCCTTCATAAATTATCCCATGGGGTTGTTCTTCTTCAATTTCGCTCAAATCACCATCCTAAGTCCTCAATAGTGCATTGTACTCCTGTAAACACAAAAATCACAATTAGAGTCAATTCATCATCATTTAATAACCGTTAAGACAGTGAAACATCATTAAATTAAAGCATAAACATACGCTAAACTATGTGAATTTAGCCTGTTATCAATTGGACAACACTTAGTTTGGCAGAATAGGAGAACTAATATTATTTCTCACAATTAACTTACTAGTACAATTATGTGTCCAACAGTGTAATTATTGGAAAATCGTGGCAACAAGAACTAATAGATGATTTTATTATAAAAATGTGAATTTGTAAATGGCAAGGACGAAATAATTTTCTTGACTTTTTATCACTCCACAAGAATTATTGAGTATCTTGGCAACAAGAATTGAAAAAAAGTATCACCATTTTCAATCGATTTATTAAGGATAATTTATATTATTATATTTAAGACCATGTGACAAAACAAATGATAGCTAACTATGGTTAAATACTAATACTTGTAGTAAATTAAGTGACAATTGTCATTCATTTATTTGTCAGGTTCAAACACTCGATGCGAGTAATAGCTAAGTGAATTATGGATGCAAGCTAAATTGTCATTCTGTATCTATATAATTAGTAGTATATATTATAAAAAAATTCTAATTTATAATAAAGGAGAAGCTTATAAGGAAAGGGGCACACTGGGGTGGAGGACACGTGCACGTTAACAGCTCGTGGTTGTAGCTTAAAATCAGTAACTTGGATAAATTTAGGCCACGAACCAGTCATATATATTGTTGGATCGATTTTCATTGGGAATTAATTCATTAGTTTCCAAAAAAGAATCCTAGGATGAAGAATTAACACTGCTCACCTAATCTTTTAAATTAAAAATAATGAAGAATATAACATATATATATATATATATATATAATATATGTATAACTGTGTATAATCAATGTATAATTTATGTATACTCACTACAAAAAGTAAACATTGAATGTGACCGCCTATTTGTTTATTTAACAATAAATTAACTAGAATAGCGGCCCATTTTAGCAATAAACTCAAAATAGCCTCACTTTTTTTTAAACTGCCCGATTTAACTGTTCTAAACAATTTAGTAACTTTATTTAGCCAAACTTGAAACCATCCTTTTTCTCTCTCTCAAGCGCTGAATCCTCTCTCTCCTTTAATTCAGGGTTTTATATTTTATTATTAAGTGTTACCATGTCTGTCGCTGCTCGATGAAAATCACATTTTTTACCCATTATCTTTCTCTCTCTTGAAAAATTTAGGCATCATATACTTTTTGCTTACTGATTTTGATTGGGCGAAGATCAATAAATATGGAATTGTTTGGAAGGTCTTAAAAAGTGGATAAACAACAGTGCTAGAGGTTCATAGTCTGTAAAGGCCGATAACCCACTCTTTTTGTTTGGTAGTGTTGATTATTGTCAGTGCTTCTTATTCGTCACGTTCTCCGATCTTCAGTCGTGCATTGTATAATTAGTGTATAAGTAGTGTAATATGTATATTAAGAGGATAGACGGACAAAACATCATTTATATATATTGTGTAATTAGTTATAAGCTCTGTATAATATGTATATTTTAAGATAAGAGGAGAGATAGAAAAAAAGTTTTTGTATATTTTTGTAATCAGTGTGTAATCACGGCATAGTGTGTGTATAATCAGTGCCTATACATTAAATATTTTGACTTTCGTTGTAAATATGGTAATATTATTTCTCCCTCCTTTCATCCAACTTCTTTTAACTTTGGATATAAATTTGTTGGAGATAATTAATGATCCAAATATTGGTGAAATTTTAGGGATTGATCTTCACAGATGAAACCTAAGATTCTGTGAATGTTGCCACTATTTTTTAAGGGATTCTTTTCTCTTCCTATTTTTTAAACTCTAGGGCTTGACATTTTATGGCTAAATTTTATTATGGCTAACTGAAAGTAAACTATAGTGTGAGTCTGACTATTTATTATTTTTTCCCTTTAACAATTAGGTATGTCGGTTGAACAAGACCACTTAGGTAATTACTAATTAGTGATTAGATGTAATGACTCGGTCGGTCATTTCGAGAGTCATAGCTCCGTTTCTATATTTTCTACTTCTTTTGTGTTTTATAGCTGTTATATGTCTTACCGGGTTAGTTAGTCCGGGTCTGGAGTGATTTCGGGGCGAATTGAGACACTTGGTCTCTTAATTGGAGGCTTCAGTTGAAAAGTCGACCGGATGTCGACTTATGTATAAATGGACTCGAATTTAAATTTTGATGGTTCCGTTAACTCCGTTAGGTGATTTTGGACTTACAAGTGCGTCCGGAATGTGATTTGAAGATCTGTAGTAGTATTATGCTTGAATTGGCAAAAGTTGAAATTTTAGCGATTTCGGCCGGAAGTGGAAATGTAGATATCGCGGTCAGATTTGATTTCTGGGAATTGGAGTAGATTCGTGGTGTCATTTAGGGCTTGTGTGAAAATTTTGAGGTCAATCGGATGTGGTTTGATAGGTTTCGGCGTCCTTTGCAAAATTCAGAAGTTTAGAAGTTCTTTAGGCTTGAATCCGAGTGTAATCGGTGTTTTGATGTTGTTTTGAGTGATTCGAAGGTTCGACTAAGTTTGTTTTGGGATACATGACTTGTTGGCATGTTTGGTTGAGGTCCCGGGGACCTTGGGTGGAATTCGAGAAGTTTTCGGACTTTATTTGGGATTTGACAGGCAGTTGAAGTGTTGCTGCAGTTGATGGTGTAATCGAACCTGCTGAATGGGACCCGCAGGTGCGAGCCCGCAGAAGCGGGAAAGAAACCGTAGCAGCGGTTATGGTCGAGTTCAGCAGAGGTCATTGGGGCGAATATTTTACCGCACCTGCGATGGTCGCAGAAGCGAGCAGTTGGGCGCAT
The DNA here is from genome assembly GCA_005239495.1 of Nicotiana undulata. NCBI lineage: Eukaryota > Viridiplantae > Streptophyta > Magnoliopsida > Solanales > Solanaceae > Nicotiana > Nicotiana undulata. The sequence goes on from ML255025.1 coordinate 20,722, forward strand.
GTGCGAGATTTAGCTGCAGGTGCGATATGTTCCCCCACCTACGATAGGCGCAGATGCGGTCTTATAGCCGCAGGAGCGGAACTTGGGATTTTAAGTGGAATTCGCACCTGCGATGGAATTTTCGCAGGTGCGGCGTCGCAGATGCGACAGTGGGTCCGCAGATGCGAAATGTCTGGGCGGAAGTTTAAAAAGCAAGGGTTCGCGATTTTAGTCTTGTTTCAACATTTTGGACTCGCACTTGGGCGATTTTGGAGAAGATTTTCGAGGGGTCATTGAGATAAGCTTCTTGAACTCGTTTTGGATCATAAATCTTGTTTCCCTACTGATTTCCCCACCTAATTAGCGGGATTTTGAAGTGAAATTTGTGGGGTTTAGAGCTTGAGAATTGGAGAGTGAATTTTGGGGATTTGGGTGACCAAATAATGTCGGATTTTGATGAATTCAGTATGGTTATACTCATGAGTGAGTGTGGTTTCGGGTTTTGTGACTTTTGTCGGATTTCAAGACGTGGTCCAGGAGGCGGGTTAAGCCGATTTTGGATTTTGGGCTATAATTTTGTAGTTTTCTTGTGGAAATGATCCCTTTAGGCTATATTGATTATCTCATAGTGTCTGTGGCTAGATTCAAGGCATTTGGAGACTGATTCGAGAGACAAGGGCATTTCGGAGTAGGATTTCTGCATAGTTAAGGCAAGTAACAGTATTAAATCTAGTCTTGAGGGTATGAAACCCCGAAATTTGGTATGATGTGACTATTTGGAGGTGACACACTTGCTAGGTGACGGGTGTATCAGCGTGCACCGTGAAGGATTGTGACTTGGTCTGTCCCATGAGACTGTATAGTCGAATAGCCTATTGTTGCTTACATGTTTTCCTGTCTTCTAGTAATTTGACTGTCATTCATGTTAGAAATCATGCTTAGGCTATGTATTGGTGTTGTAGAGACCGCAAGGGAATCATGATACCTGTTGAACCTTCTTGATTACTTTTATTGTACTCTGTCATAGCATTTCTTGTATATTATACCCCAATCTCAGTTATTCCCTGTTGATACATTATAGCATTCTTATTTGGGTTGATCCCTACTGAGGGACGTGAGGCTAGAGAGGTTCATGATTGAGTGAGGCTGAGGGCCTGTTTGTGAGGTAAAGATATCGTAGCACGAGAGTTGTCCGTGCGAATCATGATGTTTATACTTTAGAACGTGAGTTGTCCGTGTGAATCATGATGTTTATACTGTAGTACGTGAGCTGTCTGTGCGGATCTTGATATGATACTATAGCACGTTAGTTGTCCATGCGAATTATAGAGCTTGGGCTGTAGGAGCCCTCCGGAGTCTGTATACCCACAATGAGCGCATATACCTATTGAGCGTGTGTATTGAGGGCTGAGAGCCGAGAGTTGAGTTATTGCTTGAGTGACTGTGCCCTGAGAGGTTGCATTTGTCTTCATTGTTGCCGCATTTAGCTGATTCATGCTATAGTTCCGAACTTCTGAAAAATACTATAACTGGTTTTACTTGAAGTTAGTAAATATGCAACTGATTTGACTCATATTTTCGGCATTGACTCATGTCTATCTTCATTGTTAAAAATTACTAAAATAAATTGTATTGTATAGATCGTCACTGCTTCTCGGGTCCTTATTTATTTTTGTTACTTGGTGAGTTGGTTGTACTCATGCTACACCATGCGCTTCATGTGCAAATCGAGGTGTGCACGATCATGGAGGTTGTTGCGCAATCGAGTATCGGAGACTACGAGGTAGTTGTCGGCATCCGCAAACCTTGTCTCTCCTTCTATGTTTTCTTTCTTTTCTGTATTGATACTTAGACACTATTTTTATTAGACTGGCTATCAAGATGATCATGACTTGGTGACACCCCGATGTTTGGGGTTATCTTTCCGCATTATCTTTTGAGTCAAACTTCTATTTTTATGAAAATTCTGTTATGAAAAAGTCTTTTGATTTATCTTTTTATGAAATGTTGAAGTATTTTTTAAAATCGGCTTGCCTAGTACCATCGATAGGCGCCATCATGAAAGGTTAGAGTTTTGGGTCGTGACAAGTTGGTATTAGAGCCTAGGTTACATAGGTCTCATGAGTCATTAGCGGGGTTAGTAGAGTCTTGCGGATCAATACGGGGACGTGTGTACTTATCTTCGAGCGGCTGAAGAACCCTTAGGAAAACTTCACATTCTTGAATTCTTGTCGTGTGAATATATTAATTCTGATAACTAAATATCTGTTATTTCATTCTCTCACAGATGGTGAGGGCTCATACTGCTGGGCATGATGTGCAACCACTAATACCACCAGCTAGGGTCGCGCGAGGCGAAGGTCGTGGTAGAGGTCGCGGTAGGGGAAGAGGTGCAGCCCGCACAACAGCTGGGGCAGTACCTGCAGATCAACTAGTTACCCCAGATCAGGACCATGCCCCAATTGTGGATGCACCAGCGGGACCATCTTAGGCACCACATGTGCCCATTGTGATTCCTGGCCTTCGGGAGGCCTTAGCTCAGATTCAGACTGTGTGCACAGTCCTTGCTCAGGCGGTCTCTGTTTCGACGGCAGCAACCACTTATTAGGCCGGGGGAGGCACTCAGACTCCCGCTGCCAGCACACCAGAGCAGGTGCTATAGAGACTCCAGACACCGGGGGCACCACCAGCCCAACCGGTTACCGCTGCTCAGGACTATGTGGTTCCTGCTATGCCTGGGGATGAGCAGCGTAGATTGGAGAGGTTTGGGAGGCTCCATCCTCCATCTTTCAGTGGTGCAGAGGGAGAGGATGCATAGGGCTTCTTGGATAGGTGTTAGAGGATACTCCGTACAACAGGTATTCTGGAGACCAGTGGGGTTTTGTTCACTACCTTTAAGTTCTCTGGGGATGCATCCAGTTGGTGGGAGGCTTTCGAGAGGTGTAGGCCGGTCGGCATAACACCCCTTACCTGATAGTAGTTCTCTTTTCTCTTTATGGAGAAGTTCGTACCTCAGTCCCGCAAAGAGGAGCTGCGCAGACAATTTGAGCAGCTTCATCAGGGTGATATATTTGTGACGCAGTATGAGATGAGGTTCTCGGAGTTGGCCCGACATGCTATTTGGTTGGTTCCCACAGACATAGAGAGGATCAAGATGTTCATAGATGGCCTCACCTTTCAGCTGCGATTACTTATGACCAGAGAAAGAGCGTCTGGTGCTACTTTTGACGAGGTTGTCGACATTTCTCGTCAGATTAAGATGGTTCGAACTCAAGAGCGGGTTGAAAGAGAGGACAAGAGGCCTCCTGGACAGGATGGATTTAACGGTGTTCTTTCTTGGGGTCAATTCCAGCACGGTAGGGGTCGTCCATTCAGACATCCTCAAACGACTAGCCCAATTAACCGTGGTGCATCATCTTGCCACGGGTCACACAGTTATCAGCAGGGCCAGTCGTCATTCAGTGCACTACAAACGTAGAGTTCTCACCATGCCTCGTCAGCTCAGGTTTCCACGGGTAGTTCTTCTGGGTAACAAGAGAAGCAATTTCGTCAGAGGGGTTGTTTCGAGTGCGGAGATTTTGGTCACATTAGGAGAGATTGCCCTAGGTTGTTGAGTGGGTCTCCACAGTAGAGTACTCGACCGATGGATCCACCACCCATCTAGCCAACTCGAGGTGGGGCTCAGTCAGCTAGGGGTCACCCGAGAGGGTGAGGCCAATTAGGGGGTGGCCATGCCCGTTTCTATGCTCTCCCTGCCAGACCAAATGCCATTGCTTCAGATGTTGTGATTATAGGTATTGTCTCTGTTTGCCACAGAGATGCCTCTATATTATTTAACCGTGGTTCCACTTATTCATATGTGTCTTCGTATTTCGCTCATTTTCTGGATATGCCCCATGAGTCTCTAGTTTCATCTGTTCAAGTATCTACTCCGGTGGGCAATACTATTATTATAGACCGTGTATATCAGTCATGTGTGGTGACTATTGGGAGTCTGGAGACCCTAGTAGATCGTTTGTTGCTTAGTATAGTCGATTTTGATGTGATATTGGGTATGGATTGGTTGTCTCCATGTCATGATGTTCTAGATTGTCACGCTAAAACAGTGACATTGGCGATGTCCACGTCACGGTTGCCGTGGGTTGAGTGGAGCGGCTCTATAGACTATGTTCCCAGTAGAGTAATTTCATACTTGAAGTCTCAGCGGATGGTTGAGAAGGTTTGTCTACCCTATTTGGCCTTTGTGAGGGATGTTAGTGTAGAGGCCTCTGCTATTGATTCGGTTCCTATGGTGTGTGATTTTCCGGATGTGTTTCCTGCAGACCTGCCGGGCATGCCGCCTGATAGGGATGTTGACTTCGGTATTGATTTGGTGCCGGACACTCAGCCCATTTCTATTCTATCGTATCGTATGGCACCGGCTGAGTTGAAGGAGTTGAAGGAACAACTTCAGGAACTCCTTGATAAGGGGTTTATTCGGCCTAGTGTGTCACCTTGGGGTGCACCGGTTTTATTTGTAAAGAAAAAAGATGGTACTATGAGGATGTGCATTGGTCCAGACAGTTGAATAAGGTCACATTCAAGAACAAGTATCCTTTGCCACATATTGATGATCTATTTGACCATCTTCAGGGAGCGAGGGTGTTCTCCAAGATTGATTTGAGGTCAGGGTATCACCAGCTGAAGATTCGGGATTCGGATATTCTTACGACAACTTTAGGACCCGATATAGCCATTATGAGTTCCTTGTGATGTCTTTTGGGCTAACCAATGCCCCAACAGGTTTATGTATTTGATGAATAGTGTGTTTCAGCCTTATCTTGACTCGTTTGTTATTATATTCATTGATGACATCTTGGTGTACTCTCATAGCCAGAAGGAGCATGCCCAACATCCGAGGATTGTGTTATAGTGATTGAGGGAGGAGACATTTTATGCAAAGTTCTCCAAGTGTGGGTTTTGGCTCAGTTCAGTGGCATTCTTGGGGCACGTGGTGTCCACTGAGAGTATTTAGGTGGATCTGAAAAAGATAGAGGCGGTGCAAAGTTGGCCCACACTGTCCTCAGCCACGGAGATTCGGAGCTTTCTTGGTTTGGTGGGTTATTACCGTCGTTTTGTGGAGGGTTTCGCATCACCCTTGAAAAAATTAACCCAAAAGAGTGCTCCATTCAGGTGGTCGCATGAGTGCGATGAGAGCTTTCAGAAGCTCAAGACTGCTTTGACCACGACTTTAGTTCTAGTTCTGCCATCAGTTTCTGGTTCTTACACAGTGTATTGTGTTGCCTCGCGGATCGGTATGGGGTGTGTTCTGATGCAGGAGGCTAGAGTGATTGCTTATTCTTCGCGCCAGTTGAAGACCCATGAGAAGAACTATCCTTTCCATGATCTTGAGTTAGAAACAATTGTTCACACCTTGAAGATTTGGCGGCACTATTTGTACGGTGTTCATTGTGGGATTTATACTGATCATCGAAGTTTGCAGCATCTGTTCAAGCAAAAGGATCTTAACTTGCGTCAGCGGAGATGGTTGGAGCTTTGTAAGGACTATGATATCACCATTCTGCACCATCTCGGGAAGGCCAATGTGGTGGTCGATGCCTTGAGTCACTGGGCGGAGAGTTTGGGGATCTTAGCATATCTTCCAGTCGTAGAGAGACCATTGGCACTGGATGTTCAGGCCTTAGCTAGTCAGTTTGTCAGATTGTATATTTCTGAGCTGACCCGAGTATTGGCTTGCGTGGTCTCTCGGTCTTCTCATTATGATCGTATTAGGGATCGTCGGTATGATGACCCACCCCCCCTTCTTGTTATCCAAGATAGGGTTCAACGAGGTGATGCCAGGGATGTGACAATTGGTGATGACAGGGTGTTGAGAATGCAGGGCCGGATATGTGTGCCCAATGTAGATGGGCTACGGGAGGTGATTCTTGAGGAGGCCCACAACTCGCGGTATTCCATCTATTCAGGTGCCGCGAAGATGTATCGAGATTTAAGACAGCATTATTGGTGGAGGAAAATAAAGAAAGATATAGTTGGGTTTGTCGCTCGGTGTCTCAACTGTATGCAGGTAAAGTATGAGTATCAGAGACCGGGTGGCTTACTTTAGAGGTCAGATATCCAAGAGTGGAAGTGGGAGTGGATCACCATGGACTTCGTAGTTTGGCTCCCCAGGACTTAGAGGAAGTTCGATGCTATTTGGGTGATTGTGGATCGGTTGACCAAGTCCCCGCACTTCATTCCAGTTGGTACTAATTATTCTTCAGAGCGGCTGGTTCAGATATTCATCCGAGAGATTGTTCGCCTTCATGGCGTCCTAGTTTCCATAATTTCATACAGAGGCACACAGTTTACATCACAGTTTTGGAGAGCCGTGCAGCGGGAGTTGGGTACTCAAGTTGAGTTGAGCACAATATTTCACCCTCAGATGGACGGACAATCCGAGCGCACTATCCAGATATTAGAGGACATGTTACGCGCTTCTGTCATTGATTTTGGGGGTTCGTGGGACTAGTTTCTCTCGCTCGCTGGGTTTGCATACAACAATAGTTATCAGTAGAGCATTCAGATGGCTCCGTACGAGGCTTTGTGTGGAAGGAGGTGTAGATCTCTGGTGGGATAGTTTGAGCCGGGTAAGGCTAGGCTTTTGGGTACATACTTGGTCCAGGCTTATTAGACAAGGTGAAATTGATTCAGGAGCGGCTTCGCACGACTCAGTCTAGGCAAAAGAGTTATGCTGACAAGAAGGTCTGTGATGTGTCTTACATGGTCGGGGAGAAGGTTCTGCTGTAGGTATCACCTAGGAAGGGTGTTATGAGGTTTGGGAAGAGAGGCAAGTTGAGCCCTCATTTCATTAGGCCTTTTGAGGTACTTCAGACGATCGGGGAGGTGGCATATAAGCTTGCCTTGCCATCTAGCTTGTCGATTGTGCATCCAGTATTTCATGTTTCTATGCTCCGGAAGTACGTGGGCGATCCGTCTCATGTTTTAAATTTCAGCACCGTTCAGTTGGATGGTGATCTGACTTATGATGTGGGGCGGACGGCCATTTTGGAGCGGCAGGTTCGAAAGTTGAGGTCAAAGGACATAGCTTCAGTGAAGGTGCGGTGGAGAGGTTAGTCCGTGGAGGAAGCCACTTGGGAGACCGAGCGGGAGATGCTGAGCAGATACACACACTTATTTGAGACTCCAGGTATGTTTCTAGACTCATTCGAGGACAAACATTTGTTTAAGAGGGGGAGGATGTAACGACCCGACCGATCGTTTCAAGAGTCATAGCCCTCTTTCCCATGTTTTTCTTCTTTTATGCTTTATAGATGTTATATGTCTTACCGGGTTTGTTAGTTCGGGTCCGGAGTGATTTCGGGGTGAATTGAGACACTTAGTCTCTTAATTGGAAGCTTAAGTTGGAAAAGTAGACCGTATGTCGACTTATATATAAACGGCCTCAGATTTGAATTTTGATGGTTCCGTTAGCTCTGTAATTTTGGACTTAGGAGCGCGTCCGGAGTATGATTTGGAGGTATGTAGTAGAATTAGGCTCGAATTGGTGAACTTAGAATTTTGGCGATTTCGTCCGGCAGTGGAAATTTATATATCGGATTCAGATTTGATTTCTGGGAATTGGAGTAGGTTCGTGGTGTCATTCCTGAATTGTGTGCAAAATTTGAGGTCAATCGGACGTGGTTCAATAGGTTTCGACGTCGTTTGCGAAATTCGGATGTTTAGAAGTTCTTTAGGCTTGAATCCGGGTGTAATTGGTGTTTTGATGTTGTTTTGAGTGATTCGAAGGTTCGACTAAGTTTGTATTGGGCTATATGACTTGTTGTCATGTTTGGTTGAGGTCCCGGGTGCTTGGGATGTAATTCGGGAAGTTTTCGGACTTGGTTTGGGATTTGAGAGGCAGCGGAAGTGTTGTTGCTGCTGGTGCAATCGCACCTGTGGAGTGGGAACATATTTAAACCCGGTCGGTCGTTTCGAGAGTTATAGCCCTGTTTCCCCCATTTTTTCTTCTTATATGCTTTACAACTGTATTATATCGTATCGGGTTGGATGGTTCGGGTCCGGAGTGGTGTCGGAGAGAAATTGAGACACCTATTCTCTTTATTGGAAGCATAAGTTGGAAAAGTCGACCGAATGTCGGCTTGTGTGTTAACGACCTCGCATTTGAATTTTGATTGTTCTATTAGCTTCTTTAGGTGATTTCAGACTTAGGAGCGCGTCCAGAAGGTGAGTTGGAGATCCGTGGTAGAATTAGGCTTGAATTGGCGGAAGTTGGAAATTTGACGATTTTGGTCGGCAATGGAAATTTTGATATCGGGGTCAGAATGGATTTTCGGAAGTTGGAGTAGGTTCTGGTGTCATTGTTGACGTGCGTGTAAAATTTGAGGTCAATCGGATGTGGTTTGATAGGTTTCAGCGTCGTTTGTGAAATTCGGAAGTTTAGAAGTTCTTAGGCTTGAATCCGAGTGTAATTTGGTGTTTTGATGTTGTTTTGAGTGATTCGAGGGTTCGACTAAGTTCGGATGGAGTTATATGACCTGTTGATAAATTTGGTGAAGTCCCGAGGGCCTCGGGGTGATTCCGGGTGGTTATCGGATTGTTTGGAGTTGGAGAAGTGCAGCTGAAGCTGCTGCTACTAGTGTTTCCGCACCTGTGTAGTGGGAACCGCAGGTGCGAGCCCGCAGAAGAGAAAGAGGAGCCATAGATGCATCCAAGAAGGACCTGGTCAGGAACCGCAGATGCGAAGATATTCCTGCACCTACAAGAGTCGCAGATGCGGGCAGCTGGGCGCAGGTGCGAGAGGGAGCCTCAGGTGCGAGGTGGTTTTCACACCCGCAATGATCGCATATTCGGTCGCAGAAACGGTTGCAGTGGTTTAAGTGATTTTTCGCAGAAGCGGAGCTTGGTCCGCAGATGCGGAATTTACACCGCATGTGCGATTTCGCTGGGCAGAAGGTATAAATAGAGGACTTCGGGAATTTTTCCCATTTTCATATTTTTGAACACGAGCTTTGGGGATTTTGAGGAGATTTTTGAAGGAAATTCGAGGTTTATCACTGAGGCAAGTTCCTTGAGCCTAATTATCCTTAGTAATGGTGTTTTCCCATTGAATTTACACTTAATTAGTGAGGTTTTGAAGTGAAAATTGGGGGTTTAGGGCTTGGGGATTGGAGAGTGAACTTTGGGGTTTTGGATGGGCAATTTAGGTTGGATTTTGGTAAATTTGGTATGGCTAGACTCGTGAGTGAATGAGATTTCGGGTTTTTTAATTCTTTTAGGATTTCAAGACGTGGGACCGCGAGATTTTGGGTGGAATTTCATGTTTTCTTTGTGAAATTTATTCCTTTAGCCTATATTGATCACCTCGTACTACTTGTGGCTAGATTCGGGGCATTTGGAGGCCGGTTCTGGAGGAAAGGGTATTTCAGAGTAGGATTTCTACGCTGTTGAGGTAAGTAACAGTTTTAAATCTGGTCTTGAGGGTATGAAACTCGGAGTTTGGTATGATGTGACTGTTTGGAGGTGGAACACATGCTAGGTGACGGGCATGAGAGTGTACACCATGAGGGATTGTGACTTGGTCTGTCCCAATAGACTGTAAAGTCTAATAGCCTTTTATGCTTATATGTATTACTTGTCTGCTAGCAATTTGACTGGCTTTAATGTTAGAAATCATGCTTAGGATATGTACCTGCTTATAGTTGTTATACTCAGTCATGTAGTTCTTGAATATGTTTACCTCTGTCTCTGTTATTTCCCTGCCGATACACTATATCATTCTGATTTGGGCTGATTCCCCTTCTTTATTAAGGGTTGTGAGACTAGAGAGGTTCATGACTGAGTGAGGTTGATGGTCTGTTTGTGAGGTATTGTACCTTAGCATGTGAGTTGTCCGTGCAGATTCTAATATGATATGGTAGCACGTGAGTTGCTGTGCGGACCTTGATATGACATTATAGTACGTGAGTTGTCCGTGCAGATTATAGCGCTTGGGTTGTAGGAGCTCATTTGGAGTCTGTACACCACAGTGAGCCCAGGTACCTATTGAGCGTGTGTATTGAGGGTTGAGAGCCGAGTGTTGAGCTATTGAGATTTTGAGTGACAGTACCCTATGAGGTTGCATCTGTCTCCTTTGTTGCTGCATTTAGCTGATTCATGCTACTGTTCGAACTTCCGGGAACTTGTTATATTTGGTTTTACTTGAACTGGGTAAATATGCAACTGATTTGACTCATGTTACTCGCATTTACTGATGTCTACTCTTAGACTTTAAAAATTATCAAAATGAACTGTTCTGTACAGCTCGTGACTGCTTCTCAGTTCCTTATTTATTTCTGTTACTTGCTGAGTTGGTTGTACTCATACTACACCCTACACTTATATTTCGATGATTAATACCAAATGAGTATAGAACAATTATCCAAAGTTGCTTTTTTACTTGTAAATAATGAGTGATATTTTCTCAAAAAGTCAAACTCAACTGCAAATAAGAATAAAGATCGAATCTAATTTCAAATAGAAATAAAAAGCTAAAAAGAATGAGATTAGGCCCTTGTGCATTTGGTGAGTGGGACAGCATATGTATGGGCCCAACAACTTTGTTATCAGCATAAGTAGAAGTGGGCCACCCCATATAATAAGTAATATAGGCAAGTAAGCAAGGTGTAACCAATATATTTTGTACTTTCAATGTTGAGTTAATAACCTTGCATGGAGGTTGAAAGGAACTGGTGGAACAGGAATTGATTTACTTTTCTTGCCGATAATTATTTTTCGGCTCGTTTGCAGTAAATTGGACACTACTGATAATAGAAGATCCCGGCCGATTGGCTTTATTTTTTCCCCAATTAAAAAGCTCAGTTAGGATTAGCTCAAGCCCGACTCGGCTTGATACTGGAGTAGGCAGCTCAGCTTTTCCGCGAATATTTGCTTACTATGTTCTTAATAAGTGAAAGTTATATATTTTCTTAATGGTATGCCAAAATACATGATCCACCTCTTTTCTTTTATGGAGAATTTATTCTTTAAACTTTTCTTATTACTGACTTAATTATTACCGTTGACTCCGCTAGTTCATCAGAATTATAATTCGTGCGGACAAAAGGATTTTGCTGACTCAGTATAGTACTGGCTTTGAAATTGCCTTTCTGACGGCGGTGAATTTTTGAAAATATTGTGTAAGAACTTACTGAGATATGGATGCTCTATGTTTAAATGAAGTTCTGGTTCTGCTACCGTCACTACATATCCCGTGGAATTTCCAGAAGTTTTGAATAGTGATTTGGCGACGGAATGGTCAGTTGCTCCCTTCTGGGACGTTTCAGAAAGAATAACCAAGTTATCTGTTTTGCTCAAAAAACAAAAAACAAAAAACAAAAACCAAGTTATCTGTTAGATTCCCTTTCTTATTGCATATTTTATTATGTCAGATTTGGTTCACCGCATTAGCAAAAATAATTTTAACTTACAATTTCGGATAAATTATACTCACCATTTGGTTGGTGGTACATGAAACTTAGATAATTGTTGTATAACTTAGGGTGCGGCAATAGCCACTTTTAAGCTATTTAAAATATATCAATTACAATGTATTTAAAAATTGGCTAATTCACTTAAATTTGAGGACTAAATATTCTAAATTTTTGAACTCGTAATTTGAAATTAAGGACACTTTGTCCTGAATTTCTGAACTATTAATTTAAAATTCAAGATATAAGAGTCCAACTTCTGCATAATTTTTGAACTTTAGGACACCATGTCCTGAAGTGTAAACTTTGAAGTTTAAACTATAGGACGCCGCGTCCTAAAGTTTGAGTGAATTTGACTAATCTTTAAACTGTGAATATATTTAAACACCATGCTACCTGGTGTCATTTCATTATAGCTTAATACAACATTTGGTTGGTCTCATTAAATTTCCCAATAAGATAGCATGTGTATTATTTATTTTAATGTTGGAGAATGTGAAATAAAAATATATGCGTGTATTAACAATAACTAAACAAAAGATACAGTACCGTGGTTTAAAGTAATTAAAAAATTTTGAAAAAAAATAATCCTAAAGTAAGCAATATATGCATAAGAATTCTCATATTATTATTCAAGGCATATCAATATCTAATCTCATCATAATGGTATGTAAACCAAACACCCCTAATTTTACTAATTAAAATACAGATGTAACGATGTTAGTATTACATAAACCATAGTACTACTACATGAAAGCAACGGAAAAGGGACGCTAGGTAGAAGCTAATAAACGGATTTTTTCTGGTTATTATCAGCGTGCTCTTTGATGATCATGTTGTTGGTATAGTTCTTGGAACGAAATTCAAGAAAAAGTAGCAAAAGTGAGGTATTAAAGGTCATATTAAAGCACAAAGTTCCAACCCCCGAGCACCCATTTTGAGTTGTGAGGTGATAATACATTGTTGCTATTGCACATAGGAAGTTAAGGATGAATTGGAAAATTTGGCAGTTGGTGACCAGCCTCTTCCACCGTGGCCTCTTTCCCATAGCACAAAGGAAGTAATAAGCGTACATTATAACATGAACTGAAGAATTTGTAATCACCCCAACATGGATCATCGACTGTGAATTCGCACTAGATAGTGTGAGGTAACAGATAACAGGTACCGTAGCATGGTGGTACACGTGGAGGAACGTGAGCCTTCGTGATCGAGAAGTACTGAGGATGATCAAAAGGGTGTCTACGAATTCAAGAATCTTGGAAAGGTAAAAGAATTTAGCCCAGAAGAACAAAGGTCCACGTGGAAGAGTATGGTTGGCGGGGAAGCAGACTATCCATTTCCAATCATGAAGTGGCATTTGGTGAATGACGGAGAGGGTGCAGCCGACGGCCATGATGAGAGAGAGGAGGCAGAGAATGAGGCTGTGCACGGTAGTGATGCGGTGGAGGGCGGTGGCGGAGAAGGTCGGAAGAAAAGGGGAGAAGCGAAGAGCTAATAGAGTGAGAGACAAGTAGATAAAGACTGAAAGTGTAGGGAAAAGTAGGGAGGAACCTAAAGTGTGGCCATAATTCCATTCGAATTGGCTGATGCTTGGGTGTTCAACTAGCCAGTAGTGTGTGATTGAATATAGAGCCTCCATTTTCATGGAGATATGAAAGGTCCAGCAGTGGATCTTATTCAAGAGTTCCCTCTAGTAATTGATTTGTATGGCAGACACAAATTTGACACGTACTGAGCATGCATATACATGCAATGTTTGTGATGCTTGCATTTGATGTATGGACACTATTTTGGCATTTATACCACGACGACCCCAATCTTGGAGCGATCTAGAAATGTTTTATAGATTAGTTTCATCTTTACACATTATTATTTGCATCGTAAAACTTCAATTCTTAAAAATGTACTATTTTAACCTCGTAACTAATAAATACTCTGCAGAAACAACTTGAAACACAAATAAAATAAAAATAAACAATTGATTGTAAAATAGATGTACAAAGACAACAAACTAACCTTCAATTGTTAAAGAAATTGGGCTACCTAAAAGAAAACAATAAATTTCGCAACTTATTAGAGTGATAAAGAAAACATAAATATCACAAAAAGTAAAAGACAAATTACAAATCTTATTACAAGAATAAACGAAATAATTAAAATAAAATATAGTAACAAAGTAATGTAAAGAGAATGAACCTCATGTTGAGGCGTGAATTCCAGGAGCAACAAAGGTGTGAGTTAAATTTGATTTCTACTATTTAGTAACAACCTCGGTTGAAAAACAAGTGCAAAACATGCTTCTTGAAGGGTTCAAACTGGATCTCGGTTAGATATTTTTAATGCACTTATTGATGCCCAATATATATATATATATATATATATATATATATATATATATAAATAT
>ML255027.1:390-46670 GCA_005239495.1 Nicotiana undulata
CCCGATAGCCTATTTTCCACTGCCGACCGAAATCGCCAAAAACTAACTTTCACCAATTCAAGCCTAATTCTACACCGGACATCACAAAATTATTCTGAACACACTCCTAAGTCCCAAATCACCTAACGAAGCTATCTGAGCCATAAGATTTGCATTCCGAGGTTGTTTACCAATAAGTCAACTCTTAGTTAACTTTTCCCATTTTAAGGTTATTCTTAAGGACTAAGTGATTGAATTCTCATTTAACCATTGCGATTTCAAGCCTATCAACTCTAACACATCAATAATAGAATAAACACTCCATTACAAGGCAATAACAGCAATAATAATGCAGGTTCTACGTAACGACAGACCGGGTCGTTACATCGTGCTTCTGCTGATAAGGATAAGGGTACTAAGTTCACCGCCGAGGATATCATGTAGATCGTTGATTAGTTTTTCTGCTACCTCTTGTGATTCTGTTATGTTATATTTTATTGTTATTGCTACTTAGTTCTTGTTGGGATAGCTAAAGAGAGTTTTTCTGAGACTCTGAATTTTGTTGCAGTATTTTCTGACAACAGTGCAATTTTTGCTATAAAAAAAAATCATACATCATGTGTTCGTTAAGGTTTTGTGGCCTTTTTATGGTAGATTATACCAGTCCATTCCCCATTCTTAGCCATTTTTAGCCTCATTGATTTTAGGCCCCCTCATCATCCATGCATGCAAAATAATAAAGTCCAAGCCCATGAACTATCTTGCTAGGTACCCATTTCAGAAGAAATTTCAGAATTCTTTTACTGAGCTGGGTTTAGATTTTTACCTTTGATATGGAGACCCTCATATGAATCTTTAGTGTTTTAAGCAAGAATTTGAGGAATATTGAATGAGGATCACTTTCTCCCTCTAAGGCCCTTTCTCTCACTCTATGGTATCAGTAAATAAACCCAAAATTGACTATATTTATCGATATAGGATCGGGTTAAAAGAATTAAAAATCTGGAGCCCCGACACAGGTCTGCGGTCGCATATGCGACCGCATAACATATATGCGGTCCGCAAAGAGACGACAGAAATGAGCCTTCAAAACTTGAAATCACTGACCGTGTATGTGACCAATATGCGGTCCGCATACATGTTCTGCGTTCGCATAATGCACCGCAGAACTCCCTTCGTAGAAACTCAGGGGTGATTATGCGGTGAACATGCGGTCCGCATACTGATTATGCAACCGCGTAATCGACCGTATAACTGGCCTCAAAATTGGCCAACTTTCTGTTTCACTCTGCGGCCATTATGCGGTCCGCAAAGTGATTATGCGGCCGCATAATGGGCCGCAGAAACGCACACATTTTTAAAATATTTTTCTTTACTCCAAAAATGTATTGTTCAATCCAAAAAGTCCGAACCAGAAGAATTTTCTACTATTAAAACACATAAATATAATCTTAGCATCATGAAGTATCGGGTTTCTAGGTGAAATTTTATGGGGCCTTACACCCGTGTTAAGTCATATCGCAACATAAGGATATATTACCAAGCTCGTAATCCGAGGACTAGTTGAGACCGAGAACAGTCAAGGATGCGACCAAACGGGATAGACACCGATCAAGACCGAAGAAAGCCTCATAAGTCGAATAACGAAAAGCCGAGATATCCGTGATCGGGCAAGGATCGTGGCAGAAATCTCGGCACGTATCAAATCAAGAACGATTATTTTGCCAATCATGGGATCTCCTTTGGTATTTAGAATTGTACCATAAGTAGAATTCCTCTACTATATAAAGGGGGGTTCTGATCATTTGTAATGATCACATTCATGCATAACAATACAATACAATATATTTTCTCTCTTAAGCCTTCTTATTTAGCTGCTCAATTCATCTTTTCCTGTTATACATTTATTTGGTTCGAGGGCGATCAAGCTCGAGTGCCAAGTTGCGCTTTACATCGGTTTGGTTTATTTCATAGTTAATATCTAGCATTAATTCTCCTCTTCATCAATTTGTGCCAAGTGAAATCACGTATCCTTAAAACCACTTATAAATATAATTGTTATCCAATTTCAAGGTAAACAGTTTGGCGCCGATCGTAGGGCTAAGGATAATAGTGATCGTCTGGTACTAATTTTATAACACACACCGCTTTATGCTTGTTCTTGTAAGTGTTTTTTATTTCAGGATCAGCATGTTGAATTCTCAAGCAGTACCCACACACGCCGATAATGGCCTTGGTTTTTGTATACCTCAAAATACGAGTAACAATTAAACTTGTAATGTGGTTATAAAGATATGTGATCTAATTCAATGCTAATTGATAAATAGCTAAATAAATAAAGGGATTAAACAATTAAAATGGATCAATCAGTGTAGTAGCAAGTTATCAACCCCGATCTAGGTTAGTGATCACGCCCAACTGTAGTCCTAAAAAGGATAATCGGTCGCTACAAATATAATCCGATCTAAGAATTCAGAGTCGAATCCCACAGAGAACTAGGGTTTCGCCATAATTGTTAAATATCGCTAAGAAGACAAGCTCAAATAAATTTCTAAGTTATAAAGATTAATATTCTTATATATAACTAATTAACTAAGAAACTAAAGCAGTAAATTAACAACTAAATATACTAAGGGTTGGAAATTAAATTTCGGAGGTCTAGAGTTATGATTTCCCCAAATGTCGGAATCCTTACCGCTATGTTTCCTACAATTTCGCCTATGTATTCTCTACTGATCGTGAGCACTTTAGATGTCGTAATTCTCTCTCGAGAAACTACAATAATTTACTAGACATATTCTCTCGAACTACGCTAGTTGGCTTTATCGAACCACTCATTATGACCACGTCAAGGCTTTGTTATTTCTAAACCTACCTTTAAAGCCGATGTATTGATTTCTCACATATTTTAGGAGTGCGTTGTTCAAAAACCACCTAAATATGTATTCTTTCTCAAGCAACACATAATAAATAGGCACAGTCAATCGATGGCCGTTCAATCAACTAAAATAAGCAAGTAGTTGAACAAATAGACAAATTTAAAGGTTAAATTATATTAAAACATAACAAGAATTCATCCTCCAAGAGGTTCAATCAAAACCCTAGATAAAAAATTAGCTAATCATAATAGTATGAATAACTACAATACTAGAATTCATAACCAATAATGAAAATAGGAAGAAGGAAGTGAAAAACTCGTAGAAGAATTCTCCGGCTTGCTCCTAGTGTGTTCTTGCCTCCTTAGGTCGAATTTGTTTCAAAAAGTCCCAAAAATAACGTTTTCTATGTAAATATACCAAGTAGGGCCGGGCCCAAATAATTATACCTTCTCTTACGCAAAAAAAGGACAGTTTTCCCGGGCAGGCCGTCTGCGGCCGCGGATTCAACCGCGGATTTGGGTGCGGATTTTACCTAGTGTTCTTCCTCACATCCGCGGCCAGTGCGCGTCCACGCACTTGTCGCGCATTTTCACCCTGTTCTGTTGGAAATTTGGGAAAACGTAAAACATGAATGTTGTATCCCTTTGAATTAGCTTTCCAACCATATATTGTGGAGCCCAAATGGTGTTCTGAGAGAAAAGTTATGTGCATAGTACTAGATAGTGCGCAACATGCCTACTCGATTCTTCGTTCGTTCTTAGCTATCATCCGTTGATCCCCGAACATGATCCTGGCTTAATTCCTTGGGCTTATACTTATACATCAAAGCTCCAAATCACTTAAATTCATTCTATAACATCTACATAGCTCAGAATCACTCCTACAAGGCATAAAACACAGAATTAGTGCAAAATACTAGCGATTAAAACTCAAACTCAATTAAAGTGCAGTAAATTAAAGTAAAATAAGCGACCAAAATACGTAATTGTAGCCTATTATCAATTAGTCTGGAGATCAAGTGTCAAGAACAGTGAGGACAAAAAAGAATAATATGAAAAATAAGAACGGTAAAGGGTTAAGAGCGAAGAAAAGAGCAGAATGCTTGTATTTCTCAATAGTAGTGTAAGCAATAACTCGTGTATGATGATAATTGTGATAATATGACATGATTACAAATGAAAAGGATTCCTATTTATATAGTAGAGAAATCCTAAATAAGGTATGACTCTAATTTTGGAAGTAAAATACATGATTGATATCAATAACCGTTAATGGTCCTGCCGGTTCAGAGATCTTCACCGAGATTGATGGTCGATTGCGGATATCTCGTGATTCTGTTACTGCGATGTCAATTTAGCCTGGTCTTGATCCATCGGTCTTCACGTCCCTCAAGCCTGAACTTGCTTCGATAAAGGCTCACTCTCAAGGTATACCCTTGAACCCATAAAATCGGGTATTCTTTATTTTTACCGTATACAGTTTTCACGTAGAAAACGACAACATAGCCACCCCTGGGAACGACGTACCTTAGGTCAACCTCGAGGGATTACCGATTGCAGACCTCATCGACGTCAGTTCCCATGTAGCCCTGAATGCAAATCTTAGCGTCGACCCTGAAAATAGCGTACGCAAAGACGTTCGATTAGTCTATCAGAATACATAGGGTAGAAAAGACGGATGAGTCAGCCTTCGATTAATATTTAAAATGTTGCAGGCTCAACAAGTTTCCATAGCGCAACTCCAAAATAAGAACCACGCACCAAGTAGGGCCGAACCCGAACCCACACTAGAAGTTTCTCACAGGGCCGAACCAGTACCGGAGAGGTCAAACATGAATGAATCGGGGACTGACCCCGCTATTATGAAAATGCTCGAGGAACTCACAAGGCGAATTGAATCAGAGGAGAAGAAGGTTGAAGCAAATAACAAAAAAGTAGAAATATATAACTCCCGGGTTGATCAAATTCCGCGGGCACCGCTGATCTGAAGGGTTTGGATTCAAAGAAGTTCGTACAAAAGCCGTTCCCCCCAAGAGCGGCTCCTAATCCCATCCCAAAGAAATTTTGCATGCCATAAATTCCGAAGTAATGTAACTACCGACCCCAATAAGCATGTCACTTCTTACACATACGCAATAAAGGGGAACGATTTAGAGGATGATGAGATTGAATCTGTTCTGCTGAAGAAGTTCGGAGGAACTTTATCGAAGAGGGCGATGATATGGTACCATAATTTGCCGCCCAACCCCATTGATTCCTTTTCCATGCTCGTAGATTCCTTCGTCAAAGCACACACCGGAGCCATAAAGGCCGAGACTAGGAAGTCAGACATCTTCAAAGTGAAGCATAAAGACAACGAGATGCTCAAAGAGTTCATATCTCGGTTCCAGATGGAACGTATGGACCTACCCATGGTCGCAGATGATTGGGCCATCCAAACTTTTACTCAAGGGATAAACATACAAAGTTCGGTGTCCTCACGACAGTTAAAGAAGAATTTGATCGAATACACAGCTTTAACCTGGTCTGATGTGCGCAATTGGTACTAGTCAAAAATTAGGGTCGAGGATGATCAGTTGGGAATCCTTTGGGGTCTGTTTATCCTAACAGGCTCATCGGCAGAATTCAAAGGGATATCGACAGGGAACCACGATCAAATAGAGATCGGTATCAACCATACAGTGGAGATCGGAGAAACAACAATCCTGGACGCAACCCCGTTGGAAGTGATTGAAGAAATAATCGAGGACAGATCTCCTGAGGGTTCATGAGTAAGAGTGGTTTCGACAGAAATGTCGATCCCACAGAAGCACCACGATTATCGTAATACAACTTCAACGTTGATGCATTAGCTATTGTATTGGCCATCGGGCGGATCAAAGACACCAGGTGGCCTCGACCCCTACAGACCGATCCGGCCTAGAGAAATCCTAATCAGCAAATATCATGGCACTCATGGTCATAGAACAGAAGACTGTAGACAACTGAGGGAGAAGGTAGCCCGTTTGTTTAACGAGGACCATCTTCGAGAATTCTTGAGCGACCAATCTAAGAACCACTTCAGAGACAGAGATGCAAATCGAAAGAATGAACAAGAAGAACAACAACACATAATCACATGATCGTTGGTGGGGTCTACATTCCACAGGGACCCGTATTCAAGAGCACCAAGGTGTGTATCACGAGGGAAAAGGGAACTCGGGATTATGTACCGGAAGGGACCTTGTCTTTTAGTGACGAGGATGCAGAAGGGATATCACAACCCCACAACGACGCACTGGTAATATATATTCTTATGAATAAAATTCAAGTTAAACGTGTTTTAATTGATCCAGGTAGCTCTACCAACATCATTCGATCGAGGGTCGTAGAACAGCTCGGTCTATAGGATCAAATTGTACCCACAGCTCGGGTTCTTAACGACTTCAACATGGCGAGTGAAACCACCAAAGGTGAAATTATCTTTCCAGTGAACGGGGTCGGGACCATCCAAGAAACAAAGTTCCATGTGATCGAAGGTGACATCAGGTACAAAGCTCGACCCTTCACCAAGTTCTGAATTTCCCGACATTGGAGGGAATCAAAACGGTATATGGGGAGCAACCCGCCGCCAGGAGATGTTTGTAGTCGATAAAGTGATACCAGTATCAGAACTATCATCAACAAAGGAATCAGAGTTGAAGGGAAAGCAGGAGGCCAAATAGCAACCACAGACATGGGCCTCGACCCAATTGTAGGAGCAAGGGATTAACGAGGATGACGATTAATGGATCCCTCGATCCTTCATAATTTCGGATGACTCTAACGCCACCAAGTCAATGGTCGAAGAGCTGTAAGAATTCACGTTGACCGACCATCAACCCGAACGAAAGGTATACCTGGGCACGAGGCTAACCCATGAGCTCAAGAAAAAAACTTATTTATTTCCTTAAAGCTAACATGGATTGTTTTACCTGGTCCCATCTCGATATGACAGGGATCCCACCAGAAATCACTACCCATAGATTAAGCCTGGACCAAAAGTTCCATCCGGTAAAGCAAAATAAAGACCCCAATCCGAGGTTAAGAACACATTCATCAAGGGAGAGGTAACCAAACTTCTAAAAATAGGGTCTATAAGGGAAGTAAAATATCCCGAGGGGCTAGGCAACGTCATAGTCCCTAAGAAGCGAAATAAACTTAGAATGTGTGTAGATTATAAAGACTTGAACAAAGCATGTCCTAAGAATTCCTTTCCTTTGCCTAATATTGATCGTATGATCAATGCCACGGCCGGCTACGAGATTCTCAGTTTTCTCGATGCCTACTCCGGGTACAACCAAATACAGATGAACTTGGAGGATCAGGAAAAGACCTCGTTTATCACTAAATATGGCACCTACTATTATAATGTAATGTTGTTCGGGCTAAAAAATGCTGGTGTAACTTATCAACGCCTAGTAAACTGAATGAAGAACAAATAGGAAAATCAATGGAAGTTTATATTGATGCCATGTTAGTTAAGTCCCTGCGAGCAGAGGACCACTTAAAACATTTGCAGGAGACTTTTGATATACTGAGAAAGTACAATATGAAGCTCAACCCGAAAAAGTGTGCGTTCGGGGTCGGCTCGAGCAATTTCTTGGCTTCATGGTATCCAATCGAGGGATCGAGATCAACCCCGATAAAATCAAAGCTATCGAGGATATCATGATCATAGATAATGTAAAGGTGGTACAAAGGCTAACGGGGCGCATAGCCTCCCTAGTGTGATTTCGAGGTCCTCAGATAGGAGCCACTGATTCTTCTCGCTGCTTAAGAAGAAAAGTAACTTTTGCATGGACCCCGGAATGCCAACAGACTTTGGAAGAACTGAAGCAATATTTATCGAGCCCGCTGTTGCTTCATACCCCGAAAGTGGACGAGCAACTCTACTTGTACTTGGCAGTCTTGGAAATAACGGTAAGTGGATTCCTAGTCCGAGAAGAACAAGGTACTCAATTCCCTGTTTATTATGTTAGTCGGACCTTAGGTGAGGCCGAAACCAAATATCCACACGAATAAAAATTAGCGCTTTCTTTAATAAGCGCCTCTAGGAAGTTAAAACCGTATTTCCAATGTCATCCAATATGTGTTGAACGACCTATCCTCTTTGCAATATTTTGCACGAACCTGAGCTTTCGGGTTGATTGGCCAAATGGGTCATCGAGATCAGTGGGTATGATATCGAGTATCGATCCCGAACCGCCATCAAGTCTCAAATCTTGGCAGACTTTGCGGCCGACTTCATGCCAGCCCTCATACCCGAGGTTGAAAGAGAATTGTTAGTAAAATCGGGTACATCTTTGGGGGTGTGGACCCTCTTCACGGACGTTTCCTCGAACGCGAAGGGGTCCAGAATGGGTATTGTCCTAAAACCAACCATGGGTAATATTATTAGACAATATATCATGACTTCGAAATTAACTAATAGTGAGGCCGAGTATGAGGCCATGATTGCATGTCTCGAGTTGGATAAAAGCTTGGGGCAGAGGACATCGAGGCCAAATGTGACTCCCTCCTCGTGGTAAACCAAGTTAACAGGACTTTCGAAGTCCGAGAAGACCGAATGCAGAGGTACTTGGATAAGTTACAGGTAACTCTAAATCGATTTAAAGAATGGACCTTACAACATGTAACTCGAGAACAAATTAGCGAAGCCGACGCTCTGTCAAGCTTAGGTTCATCGGTCGAAGACGACGAACTCAACTCGGGGACTGTCGTACAACTCATGAGATCGGTGATCGAAGAATGCCATGCCGAAATAAACTCCACAAGTTTGACCTGGGACTGGAGAAACAAGTACATAGAGTACTTAAAGAATGGGAAGCTTCCATCAGATCCAAAGGAATCAAGAGCTCTACATACGAAGGCAGCACGATTCACTTTGTCTGAAGATGAAACACTGTTTAGAAGGATGTTTGATAGACCATTGGCAATATGTTTGGGATCGGGAGATACCGAATGCGTCCTACGGAAAATTCACGAGGGCACTTGTGGAAATCATTCTGGTGCCGAGTCGTTGGTCCAAAAAGTAATCAGAGCAGGGTATTATTGGATTGACATGGCAAAAGATTCAAAGGAGTTCGTTCGAATGTGAAAAATGTCAAAGGTATGCGCCAATGATTCACCAGCCCGGAGAGAAACTCCACTCGGTCTTATCCCCATGGCCATTCATGAAATGGGGAATGGACATCGTCGGCCCTCTTCCATTGGCCCAAGTAAAGCTTAGTTTATTTTGTTTATGACTGATTATTTTTCTAAGTGGGTTGAAGCACATGCTTTCGAGAAAATCAGAGAAAAGGAAGTCATAGACTTCATTTGGGATCACATTATATGTCGATTCAGGATGCCTACCGAGATCGTATATGATAATGAAAAGCAATTATCGGCAGCAAAGTGACTAAATTTCTCAAGGATCACAAAATCAAAAGAATTTTATTGACACCTTATCATCTCAGCGGGAACGGACACGCTGAATCGACCAACAAAACCATTATTCAAAATCTTAAGACGAGGTTGACCAACGCCAAAGGAAAGTGGAGAGAGATACTGCTCGAGGTTCTTTGGGCATACAACAATACGTCGAAGTCTAGTCGGAGAACCTAGCCTCAGGTTTCGATATGCAACAGAAGAATAAAATAATGAGGCCATGAATACGAGCCTAGAGTTGTTGGACAAAAGACGCGAAGCCTCCCTCGTTCGATTGGCTGCACAAAAACAACGGATCGAAAGGACATTTTAACATCGGGGACTTGGTGCTAAGAAAATTCACCCTCAACACCCAGAATCCGAATGAAGAAAAATTGTGTCCGCATTGGGAAGGACCATATCAGGTCCTCGAAATCATCGGAAAAGGATCCAACAAGCTCGGCGCGATGAATAGCGAATAATTACCGAGCAATTGGAACGTATCTCTCCTAAAATGATACTACTGTTTAGGTACGGCCCTTCCATTTTCATTTATATTTTTAAACTAACTCCTGCATGTGTTCAATCAGAAATAGCGATGGATTCTTCAACATGAAGTTTTTAGGTCTGAAAGCACGCGTTGCACTCTTTTTCCCTTAGACCGGGTTTGTCCGAAATGGGTTTTATAGCAAGGTTTTTAATGAGGAAACCATTGATCATGCTAACTTAGAACAATTCAACAGTATTCGAGGCTTTTTACAATTAACCTCGAATACTGGGGGACATTGCCCTCGAATGTCAACTTTGTTACGAGGAAATTACTTTATAGTAGCAGGGTCTCGATAGGTAAATTTTGTAAGGGCCAAACGGTAAAATGAACTGTGCCCATATAGGTTACTCGAGCCCTGACACCAAACATGTACGCATGTATAACCATTTATAAAGAGAATTATTTTTCCTTGCCGATATCTCATGCCTTAGAAAATTTTTCTACTTTACAATTGCATACTCTCGATTTATTGTGTAAACAGGCTTAAGGGCCGATCATAACTAGAGTTCGGATAACTACTCCCATTCTTGGGGATTGCCGTCCAAAAAATCGACGAGATCGAATTATTAAAACTTCGAGACCGTAAGACCTTAAAGGCAATCCTCGATTTTTATAGGCTACAGCAACCCACTTGGGGACCGACACTTCGGGCAAGCCTGAAGTAAAACGGGAAAATGAGCCCAAGAGGAAAAATCCCAAACTAAAGAGGCTACGGCCGAATGAACATGGTTCGGAGACATCAAATTCCGTAATAAAACATGCCTTTGAATTATTTCATAAACCGGTTAAAAAGGCTACCCCCGGCCAAATCATAAAAAGACTTCGATAATATCAAGCCTCAGAAACTCTAATGAGTACAAAATTGTTCAAACTCTCGAAAATTTTCTAATTTTCATGCTAAGGCATTACAAATTTTACAAATACAAATGATAAAAACTTTTCAAGCAGAAAGGGGAGAAAGCCATAAACATTCTTTTTACAAAGGCCATATCAGCCTAATACAAAAGCCTAAGGGCTATTTTTTGCTTCGAGTTCGAGAGACCGTCCTCGCTCAAATACAAACCTAAGGGTTACCTTACTTCGAGTTCGAGCAAGCACTTACTCGATCATAAAAGCTATGCTAGTTCGGTTTCGATCGAATTGCCTAAACCCCGGACCTTAGAATATAATTTCATAAGGCAAAAATGAAGCAAACTTTCATAAGATAGAAAGGAAGAAAAATTTTTATATATAAAATTATTTACAAGGGCAGCATGGCCCGGTCGGAATTCTATACAAAAATCCAAAAAAGAATCATGAAGGAAAGATACAGATTCTAAGGGCCTAGTCTTCTCCAGGAGCAACATCTTCACCCTCGGGGTCTTCTCCACTCTCGGACCCTCTCATGCTCCCGGAATCGTCATTATCTTGAAAGCCCAACACTTTGGCTTCATATTCAATATCTTTTGCATTCTCGATCTCGGTAGTAAGATCGAAGCCACGAGCGTAGATCTCCTTGAGAGTCTCTTTTCGAGATTGGCATTTGTCATGCTCGGCAACCTAGTGTTCTTGAACCTGAGCAGCTTCAGCAACCTCCTTTTCTCGAACCTGAGCGACTTCGGTGTTGGACCGATAGACGGCCACCATTGCATCAGCATCGGCCTAGGTCGCTTTAGCCACATATTTGGCCACTGCAAGTTCTATGAATAGCGTCTCTCGATCGGAAGTTGCTGAACCCAACCTATACTAGAACTCCTCAATTTTCTTGACTTGCACCACGTTTTTCTGTTTCATGCTTTGGAGTTGGCTTTCAGCTGAGGACAGTTGAGCTCGGGAAACCTCATTTTCTGAGGCAAGTCGATCCATGTTTTTCTTCCATGTTATGGTCTCTGTCTTCAATGCATCCTTCCTCACGAAGTTGCCCGATTATATCGAGCTTTTGCCGGACCTGTGGGATGGAACTTTTAGCCACCATACCTGAATCGGTGCCATTAACTTCTAAGATTCTTCTTACCTGCTCAGCCATATCGGTTTGTTCTTTCTGAGCCGCTTCTAGCTCAGCACAAAGGCCCTTCGCTTCCTCTTCTCTTTGCTCACTGAAAATCTTGAGGGCGTCTTTCTTCTTAGTGAGCCCTCGGATTTCATCCTCGTATAAACTCAGCGCTTCTCGAGATCGAAAGAAAGTTTCATGATGAAGCACCGAGGCCTACAAAAGTAGAAAAGAAAGAGTTATACGAGAAGAGAAAAACTCAAGTATGAAAATTGATATTGACAAAGAGTGTAGGGTCTTACCCGGTTCAACTCTTGTTGGGCCTCGTTAAAGAGACAAGGTGCTCCAACCTCATCCATCAGAGCTTGGTCTTCCTCCCTAAATAACTTCTTAAGGTAACTAGCCACCCCTACGGGGGCTTCAAGAACCCGTGCATCCTCCGGGCCGTGATGATAATCATTCGTTTGCACCCAAGATCCACACTAGGGGCCGAAAACTGGCTGGTTATATTAAACTTCAAGGAAGCTTCGCCTGAGCTCTTCCTCAGTACCTCCAAGTCGCTCAGACCAGCGACATCATCGACCCCGGTAAAATAACCATGGAAAGGGTCCTCCTCTCCATTGATTCCTTCTACATGACAAATCTTTTCGGCACGAGCCTCATTAATCATTTCCTCAGATAATGAAGGAAACGATGGGGAGTCTCCGATTTCCATTGCCCCAACTGGATCTTTTCGGGCATTCTCTCTGTCTCAAGGATCCTCGAACCCGGCCTCCACAGCTATATCCACCGCCTCTTCAGCATCCCTCTCACCCTGAGGTGAGGCACCTTCGGCTTTAGCCGGCTCGGGGACTGCAGCCGAATCTTCCCCTTGGACCCTATCAGGTCGGGGTAGAATATTTTCAGCTTCTACCGGCACCGAGAAGAAATCAATAGAATCGTCTGATACTAGATGAAGAGGTACCCCGGAAAGCAGGAATAGAGGAGGCACAAGCCTGCCATTAGAAGAAACCAAAGGCAATTAGTTCATCTTTGAATAGGTAGCCCGGATAACCAGACAAGCTGGAGGGTCCAGTGACCTTTTGAGCCTCGGCATTAGCTCGTGCTCGAGCCACCAGCCCAGGATCATCCTCTTCTTCTTCTTCCTCCCTTGGAAGGTTAACCGACTCCATATACAGGAGGTAACGCTCTTCTTGGGTTTATGAGCCACTCTCTTTTTGGGCTTTGCCCCTCAGAGGTCGAGGCCCTCTTTCTCTTGCTCTAATTCGCCGGCTTCTAGATAGGAAATGAGGCTTCTTAATCACCGGGCAAAGGCCTTATCGTCGCATCTTTCTCGAGACCTACAAAAAAAAGGAAACTAAGTAAGCTCGGAAAAGTGTTTTAATAATGACCAAATCGTTAAAGACAGGAACAAGGCTTACCATGATTTTTAGCCTCCCACCGGCCCTTTGATAAATCATGCCATGCGCGCTCGACATGTGTTTATGTCGAGACTAGGATCCTAACCCAACTCTCAAGATGAGGAACCGCACCCGCATCCAGGCAGCAGCTACACCAGGAAAAACACCGATAACGGAAGACGAAGAAGTAAAATAACAAGAAGAAAATAAAACGGAGTCATACTTACATTTCATATTCCATTTCTCGGGAAACAGATGCTCTCATCCGGAATTAGGTTTGTGGTCCTCACTCGGACGAACCAGCCCATCTAACCCCGGTCTTTGTCTTCGTCTATGCTCGAGATGAGTACCTTGGTGGCCTGGCATTGGATTTGTATTAGCCCACCTCGATAAAGTCTAGGGCTATACAATCTTATTAGATGATAGAGGGTGAAAGGAAGCCCGTCGATTTTTCTCACAAAGAAGCGGAGCAGTAACACAATCCTCCAAAAAGAGGGGTGAATTTGGCCGAAGGTCACTTGATACTTCTTGCAAAAATCTATGATGACCGGATCGAGGGGACCCAACGTGAAGGAGTAAGTGTAAATACTCAAAAAATCTTCCACGTGGGTAGTGATTGCTTATTCAGGGGCCGCTATCACGACCTCTTTGTTTCCCCAGTTGCAGTCTTTCTTCACTTGGTCAAGAAAGCTTTTGGATATCGAGCATATGTATCTCGATATCGGTTCGCATCGACCAAGGACCGATGATGTTTTCTTTACTTTGAAGTCGGAACTAATGACACACCCCCGAGAACAAAATCCTCAGGGCGTGGCTCCGCTATTTTTTTCTCGCTGGTCGGCCGAGACAAGGAAGCGATTTCTTTCTGTGGAACAATTTTTGACGTGTTAGCCATTTAGTTTTTTAGGGCAAAGAATAAATGAAATTGTGATATTTGGTGTTTTATAAGGGATAAACAATGGAACTCAAAGACCTGAAGATAGGGAGATTAAAGAATGCAAAGAACTTTGAAGATTAGAGTAGAAGAGATTGAAAGTAAAGTTTGAAAGAATGGAGAATGGATCTATTTATTGGTTTTACAACGGCGGTTCAAAGCTGGTAGTGGACGACCGTCGACTGACATACATTAAATGCCTGAGGAACTATACCGACGGGACATTTCAGTCACCTTTGTCGCTTACGTCACGATGCTTACGTCATGACAAATCAGGGTGAAGTTCGGAGACTCAATTCGTTTCTTGTCATTACACTCCAAAAAAATGAGGGGACTATATGTATACGGTCAAAATTGGGCTCACATGAAGATATATTACCAAGCTCGTAATCCGAGGAAAGTTGAGACCGAGACCAGTCGAGAACGTGTAACATCCCATGTTTTCATACATGGAAGTACGCGATAAGTAAATTGATATATGCTCAGAAATGAGATGTTACATCCCGCATTTTCGTACGTTAAAGTATCGTCGTAAGTAAATCGACGTAAGTTCGGGGATGAGATTATTTTGAGATTATAAGTATTATGCAATTTCAAACAAGTGATAAGTAAATTCATGAAGGTGAGAGGGCAAGTAAATCGAAGAAAGTGAGCTTCGTCGAAGTTTGTCGATTTGTGATAAAATACGGTCCAAGCTAAAATACCCGGTATTTATGGATTAGTGCCATACAAGGTACTACATGGACATGATAGTGAGGTGCATAAGGTATGTTAAAAATGAATAATATTTTACGTAATTTGAGATAATTCTTAATTATGTAGGTAATTGGTTAATTATTAATTAGTGGGGAATTACCAAGTTAATAAAGAAATTGGTAATTATCTAAGACATTTTGGATAAGTCTTGAAGTTTAACGTGGTAGCAATACATATTATATTTGATGACTCTTAATTCACTTTGTAAAAGTGACAATATTTGAAGTGATAACTACATTATATCATTTTGATGGAGAAGTGTTATCAAGAAAGCCACAAAAAGGTACGATCATTTTCCATTCTTGTAGAGAAACATCATTCTTTATCAGTAACATGGTTCATAAATTTAAAGTGAGATGCTAAGATTTGCGAAGTGATCAAAACTTCTAAGCGTAAGATTTTGCGATTCTAAAGGAGCACGTGCAATCTTTCTCAAGAATATTATACGGAATTTTTCTTACTCCAGGTATGTTAAGGCTAAGCTTTTCCTTTATTTTGGCATGATCTTGTAATTACACGAGTTTGATAATGAGGCATAAAAGAAACTTCATATCCCGGAATTTACGTATATTTTCCTAGTCTTGTAAGTTACAATATTCTCCTTATAGGGACTTCATATTCAATTTAGTATTTCTTTTTTTCCAGTCATAAGAGGAGAGGATCTATATATACAGTATTATAGTATTTTCATTACCATCGAGCTATAATCGATGGGCAGGCCTCTATTGGGCAAACCTCTGATCAGATGGTAAGTTATATACCGAGCCTACTGTGGCAGAGCGCCTATGAGCGAGCCCTGTTGGCCGAGATATAGAGCCTAGTATGGACGAGCGCCTATGAGCGAGCCTACTACGGCAGTGCATATATATATATATATATATATATATATATATATATATATATATATATATATATACCGAGCCTAATAGGGGCGGACAACTATTTTACTTACTATGTTGAGAGTTGAGTCAGTATCGACATGTGAACATATCTTCAGATTATCTTTGACTCCTAGTTACTTCCAGTTATTACATTATCAATTCAGTTTCAGCTTTCAATATATTACCTACATACTCGGTACATTATTTTGTACTGACGTCCCTTTTCTGGGGATGCTGCATTTCATGCGTGCAGGTTCAGACTAATAGGCGAGAGACCTCCTCATTAAGTGTTGCCCGAGTTTAGCTTGATCGGTAAGCTCCATGCCTTTTGAGGTTGTCGGGTCTAGAGCTTTATGTACATCTTGTGTATATATGTTATGAGTAGGTCGGGAAGTTGTTCCGATCACAGTATATCTATCAGCAGAGGCTTGTAGACATATCCTGTCAGTTAGTGTAGTATGTTGGGCTTGTAGGCCCTGTACGTATATTTTGTTGACCCTTCAGTTATTGTAGTTATGACGGCCTTGACGGCCCAACTTTATGTTGACATTTAGTCAGCGTTAGTATCTATTAATTCGCAAATTGTCTTGCAATGTGGACCCTGGCCAAAGTATGACATTGTATGTCCAGAATTCCTGAGTCGCAAGTTGGTACGCAAGGATAGATGAGGCACCGGGTGCTAGTCTCGCCTCCAGGCTCGGGGCGTGACAAAAGTGGTATCAGAGTAGTTCTGTCATAGGGAGTCCACAAGTCGTTTCTAGTAGAGTCTTGTTTATGGGTGTGTCATGCACCGCACTTATAAGCAGAAGGCTATAGGGAGTTTAGGATTGTCACTCATTCTTCTTACTCTAGATCGTCTGGTAGAGCTTAGTTGTAAGAACTAAATTTTCTAAACTCTATCCTATTCGTAATACAACGATGCCTACATCCAGAAAGACGATTGGTAAGAGATATGGCTACGGAAGAGTTGAGTCAGAGGAAATCGACTTCGTATCATGCTTATGATAAGTAAATGTGAGGTCTTCAGCAGATCATATGTGTACTGAAAGGTGTAAGCTTCTTGATAAGGATCCCTAAGGCAAAAATATCTATCCACTCTTGTGAAAAAAACAATGAAAGAATTAGAATACACAAGTTTCGAAAAATAAAAGAAGCAAGGTGAAGAACGGTACGAGGTACCTAATTAGTAGAGATGAACATAATCTGCAATTCAGGAAGAGAGATATAAGCAATTTGAGTTACCATCATCGATAACAAAGGTATGTACAATTAGCCGCACCCATCTCAGTTATGCCCTATGGGGGCTAACAAGTATAGTTTAAGAAAAGGATGAAACATCAGAATCTGGCTGGGGCCATAGTAACCCAAGAAGGTGAATGGATTGGTTGTGTTAGTTGACATTTACGAAGGGTATTATAAAAGTTCTAATAGATCTTCTTGTGAGACACCCAGATGGTGCACTCCAGAATATTACAATTATATGTGAATACTAGCATGATCAAAAAAATTCAGAAGATAGGCACTAAAAGCCTAGAAGGAATAAATATTTCCTTAGTGTGACTCTCGTCCCCAGTAGAGCGAGAACGTTGAGAAACCCGAAGAGCCGATGAATGAAGCAAGGGGAGAAAAAAGCAAAAGAATGTCTTGTTGAAGTTTTCACAAGAAAGGGATAGGTAGAAATATTATCAGAATAATGAGAACAGAGATAAGGAAGAATTATGAGTAAGATGTGATACATGGATGAGAACGGTGGAAAAATAAAATGAAATGACAGTATTACATAGTCGATAATCGAGGGGAGGAAAGAAATGAGAGGTGTCAGGCCTGTAGACAACAAAAGAATATAGGCCATAAAGTTGCATCCTTATTTCGAGAAATAAGTTCGTGACTCCAACGCGACTGTCAGAAGGAAAAGTTAGACCCTAAAGTAATAGAAACCAGTATGGGCTGGTGAACAAGGTAAGCTAAATATGAATTGGGAACTGAGTAATTTGATAATGGTGGACATCCGCGTTCTGACGATAATAGAATGAAAAATAGAAGAATAACCCTTAAAGGTCATTCAGGAGGACGCTTCCCTAAAGCAAGCAATGGGAGCAAAGTTAAGCTTAAGGGACAATATGTGCCAGTTACACTAGGTGTCGCCCTCGTGAATAAGGAATTTCGTTATCCTTGGTACAGAAGGGTTTCTGCAAGATGAGTAAGGGTCATCGATTATGTGAAAAGAAGCCAAATATAAAGAGGTAAAGCATCTATACGTAAATCATCGTAGTACAAAATCTTAGCACCTTCCTAAAGGGGGGAATAGGGAGTGATGTGGCATTAAGTCAGAATTAAGTGGTTCTAGTAATTAGGGAATGGTAAAGGAAGAATGCGACAAAAAAAGGGATGAGATTGCACTTATTCTAACCCTACAGACATGCTACGATTCCAGAACATCATGCAAACACGGCATCAAGGAAAGGAAGTAAGGGTTCCTGCCTGGGATGTTATTGATAAATAAGGAGCTAGTGCAAGAGGTAAGTTAAGACAAATGAAATAACCCCAGAAAGATTACACGGAATATTGATATGAGAGTGGGCCAACGAGTGGTTAGTAGTTGATTCAGAAAGGGCCTAGTTATGGCTAGAGAAGAGGATACAGACAAATCAATAGATCGTGCAAGATAAATAGAGTGAACCCTAACATGGGGAATACAACCTCGCAGTTATGATGACATTATAATACTTGAGATATATTCATATGGGGAAGTTAAAAAGGTACTGTATAAGTGTTACGAAAATAAAAGAGAGTACCACTGGGACGACAGTCAAAATATCAATTCAGAAGCAACCCCACAAGCACAAGGCCGTGGAGGTAAGTAACTATGGATAAATATAGGCAAGGAAGGACATCAGGAGGTCCGTTGAGTATACAATGTAATAGGCTTACAACTTTATAAGAGTCAGAGGGTCCTCCCTAAGTACTACAATGGAAGACTAGCTAAGAAAAATAAGGAAGAAGGATTCAACCTAAACTCAGTGACCTAAAGAGGAATTGGTCTTATAACAACAGTCTCAAAACAACATTGACTTCATAAGAAAATGGCACATACTGTGGCTAGTGAACAAGGAGTAAAAACAGAAGTGATATGCAAGATCATATGAGTTGTATGGAATTCCGATATGTGTGGGCACTAAGATAAGCTAAGTATGGACGCAACAAGGGGGCAAAAAGACCAGGAAAAGTAATAGCTTACGTTTAATGAAAGCTAAGATGGAAAGAAAGGAATTATTCGATCAATGATCCAGATTTGGTTACATTATGAACGCACTTAAGGGTTCAGAGTATTATCCATGCAACATATATGTTGACAATCATACAACCGTAGAAGGTTACAGTATAAGTTAAAAGGAAGAATTGAGCTCGAGTCATAAACAAAGGATTAAATTGCTAAAGGATTGTATCATGGAATTTCATAGCGCCATGAAAGGCTAAAAGTAATAACTAATACCATGAGTTTCAATAGCTTAAGCCTACATAAAGGTTGATCAGAGGGAAGAGGACAGAGTTACATCAACTAAGTAAATCAAGAATTTGATTATTGGACCCAGAAAATTATGGACATCGTGATTGAGAACATTGCAGAATCACTCTTAATATAAGAGGTACAAGAGAGATAGTACAGTCGCCATATTCTATAACGGCTTTGTGATAAATCCAGTTATAAAAGTATCAGCCTTATTAGAAGTCAGTATGAAGCTCTCACTGGATTATGTATACACCAGGGTGCAAGTATTATAATAGAGCTTCAAGTTGTGAATATGAATTATACCTCTGTGGAAAGGAGGCCACGAATGAGATAGAAGATGTAATGCGAGATTTAAAGGTAATTAAGGTAAAGGTGAGCAACGTACAAGATATT
Organism: Nicotiana undulata; assembly: GCA_005239495.1. Lineage (NCBI taxonomy): Eukaryota > Viridiplantae > Streptophyta > Magnoliopsida > Solanales > Solanaceae > Nicotiana > Nicotiana undulata. The sequence continues at coordinate 20,071 of ML255027.1, forward strand.
CACATACAGAAGGTTGTGTATAGTCCATACTTCAGATAGAAGGCTAGAAGCGTTGGGATTTAGTATCCAGGAATAATAGTGGCGGCGTCAGTGGTATACCTTCCAGCCTATGGTTTCTAGGTATTGAGAGGACTGGTTAAGAATGTAAAGAAGAACTAGAGATGATGTGATGTCTCGCTTGATGTTCCAGAATAGCATAAGGAAATCTATGGGGCAAGCAAGTTGAAGGAAGGTTGCAAGTAGTATAAATGGATATGTGTAAATCACAAGCTAAAGTATGGTAGAGCGACAAGGTTTAAGAAAGACAGAAGTAAGGATAAAAGAGGGGGGGGGGCGAGTGAGAAGGTAACGAGAATGGATAAGTCCTCGGGATTAAGCACATGAAAAGAAGAGAGTTGATGGTTTCTCTAAGTTATAGAAAGTTCAGTATATCCTAAATAAACTCAAAGGAGTCTAATACTAGTAGCATTTAGAAAAGATGGAATGTTGCCCTGGTAGTGGAAAGAGGGTGTAATTGTGATAAATAAAGGATGACGTTTGGGCCTTCGATCGAGTAATGACTTGAAGAGGATTTCATGAGTTGTACGGGATTAAAATAACCTAGATAGGATGAATCATGTTGGGATGCTATGAAATACGGTTATGGAAGCATGGTATCGCCCCAGGTAGATCAGTCTAATCATTTCAGATGTTCCCCGATGAGACGTGAGCCTTAGCGGCAGTGTTACATAAGAGGTCAAGTTATCGGTATTAAGGTGAGTCAACAATAGATGGATAAAAGTTACAAAGTATGAGATGAGATTAGGTCTTCATTCTTAAGATGACTAGTAATGAGGAAGCATTAAAGGACTTAGATTTATATAAATGGGATAATCAACAAAAGTAACCTGGAGTTTGGTAGCAGGCATCATTAACGATAAACCGAAGTAAGAGTTATGATATGATATGACCTACCTAGATGCATTAAAGTCACACGGATGGATAATCGAGGCTATGAAACAAGATATAGCAATACTCGTAAGTTCGATAAGTGCCGATCGAAGAAATTCGGTATACCCATAGATGCCTAGAGGGACATATTATCAAGCTCTATATATGTTTACAAAGTGAGGCCTATAGATTAGCTAAAAGCTGGAGGGAAAAGGAGAGAAGAGTCGCATAGGCGCATTTACAAGGTCAGAGTCGTACAGGTTGCGTGATGGAAGGTAGCAACAGTTACCAGATTGGAAGGATTCCGACCACAAGTCATGGTGTGAGAAAGATGCCTAAAGGGGGGGAATGCCTTGGCCTTTGGATTTATTCACAGAACAGTTGCCTAGATGGAAAGGAGAGTACTAAAGTATTCAGAAGACATAGGTTATGAAAATGATAAATGCATCAGTCAACATTCGATGACGAATGTTCCAAGGGGGGAGGGGGGGAGAATGATGTAACACCCCATGTTTTCGTACGTGAAAGTACGCCATAAGTAAATTGATATATGCTCGGAAATGAGATGTTACATCCCGCATTTTCGTACGTTAAAGTTTCGTCATAAGTAAATCGACATAAGATCGGGGATGAGATTATTTTGGGATTGTAAGTGTTATGCTATTTCAAACAAGTGATACGTAAATTCTTGAAGGTGAGAGAGAAAGCAAATCGAAGAAACTAAGTTTCGTCGAAGTTTATCGATTTGTAATAAAATACGGTCGAAGCTATAATACCCGATATTTATGGATTAGTTCCATACAAGGTACCACATGACCATGATAGTGAGATGCATAAGGTATGTTAAAAATGAGTAATATTTTAAATAATTTGAGATAATTCTTAATTATTAGGGTAATTAATTAATTATTAATTAGTAGAGAATTACCAAGTTAATAAAAAAATTTGATAATTATCTAAGACATTTTGGATAAGTCTTGAAGTTTAACGTGGAAGCAACATCTTATATTTGATGACTCTTAATTCACTTTGTAAAGGTGTCAATATTTGAAGTGATAACCACATTATATCATTTGGATGGAGAAGTGTTATCAAGAAAGCCACAAAAGGGTACATTCATTTTCCATTCTTGTAGAGCAACATCTCATTCTTTATTAATAGCATGGTTCATAAATCTTAAAGTGAGATGCTAAGATCTGCAAAGTGATCAAAACTTCGAAGCTTAAGATTTTGCGATTCTAAAGGAGCATGGTGCAATCTTTTTCAAGAATATCGTACAGATTTTTCCCTACTTCAGGTATGTTAAGGATAAGCCCTTCCTTCATTTTGGCATGATCTCGTAATTACACGAGTTTGATAATGAGGCATAAAGAAAATTTTATATCTCGGAATTTACGTATATTTTTCTAGTCTTGTAAGTTACAATATTCTCCTTATCGAGACTTCATATTCAATTGAGTATTTCTTTTTTTTTTCCAGTCATGAGAGCAGAGGATCTATATATACAGTATTACAGTATTTTCATTACCATTGAGCTATAATCGATGGGCAGGCCCTATTGGGCAAACCTCTAATCATATGGTAAGTTATATACCGAGCCTACTGTGGTCGAGCGCCTATGAGCGAGCCGTGTTGGCCGAGATACAGAGCCTAGTATGGCTGAGTGCCTATGAGCGAGCCTACTACGGCAGAGCAGCTATATATATATATATATATATATATATAGGGCCGGAAAGCTATTTTACTTACTATATTGAGAGAGTTGAGTCAGTATCAGCAGGTGAGCATATCTTCAGATTATCTTTGACTCCTAGTTACTTCCAGTTATTACATTATCAATTCAGTTTCAACTTTCAATATATTGCCTACATACTCGGTACATTATTTCGTATTGACGTCCCTTTTCTAGGGGCACTGAATTTCATGCGTGCAGGTTCAGACAGACAGGTGAGTAGACCTCCTCATTAAGTGTTGCCCGAGTTCAGCTTGATTGGTAAGCTCCATGCCTTTCGGAGTTGCCGGGTCTATAGCTTTATGTACATCTTGTGTATATATGTATATTTGTTATAAGTAGGTCAGGAAGCTATTCCGATCACAGTATATCCATCAGTAGAGGCTTGTGGACATATCCTGTTAGTTAGTGCAGTATGTTGGGCTTGTAGGCCATGTACGTATATTTTGTTGGCTTGTCAGTTATAGTAGTTATGACGGCCTTGCTGGCCCAACTTTATGTTGACATTTAGCCAGCGTTAGTCTCTATTGAGTTTTATATTTTTCTTCGTAAATTGTCTTGCAATGTGTCCCCTGGCTAAAGTATGATATTGTATGTCCATAATTCCTGAGTCGCAAGTTGGTACGCAAGGATAGATGAGGCACCGGGTGCCGGTCTCGCCCCCAGGCTTGGGGCGTGACAGGACGAGACCAGACGTGATAGGCACCGAGCAAGATCCGAAAAATCCTGGTAACTTGAATAACGGAAATCCAAGATATTCGTGATCGGTCAAGGATCATGGCGGACATCTTGGCACATATCAAATCAAGAACGGTTATCAAGCCAATAATGAGATTTCCTTCCGTATTTTGAATTGTACCATAAGTACAATTCCTCTAATATAAAAAGGATGATTCTGATCATTTGTAGTGATCACATTCACACATAACAAAGCAATACAATACATTTTCTGCTGCACAGTTCATCTTTTCTAATTATACATTCATTTGGTTCAAGGACGATCAAGCTCGAGGGTCAAGCTGCACTTTACATCGATTTGCTTTATTTCATAGTCAATTTCTAGCATTAATTTTTCTATTCATCAATTTTTGTCAAGTGAAATCACATATCCTTAAAATCATTTATAAATTTAATTATTATCCAATTTTAAGGTAAACAAAGAATTCTTAAATTAAAATCTTGGATTACACTTTCTATCATACACCATCTAATTATAATTTGATAATTGTTAAGTACTCACTTTCTTTATAAGAAACTAAATTAGCATCTTAGAAAACTATGCTAGGCAACTATATATTAGAGAGGGTACACAGATTTTCTACTGGAACTCTTTGACAGCAACCTCTAATTTTATTTAGGGTTTAAGCAAAGCTTAAGAAGGGTGTAAAAAGCTGGAAAGTAGCCATGTCGCACACTATTCATAAATACTTCAAAATTTTCATGAAATTTCGCAAATGATTACAAAAGCCCAGCTATTCGTTTGTAAAAATACGATTATAGGAACGTATATACGATATATCACTTGGCGAACAGCTAATGACTTGAGAAAACGGTTAGAATGATATGCACCCATAAAGTGTCGAAAGTATTGGTGGTCAAAGAAAGACACATATATGTAGCCATAGGATTCCACGTGTTGAGGTGCTTCCACGTGGTTCGCTTAAGCCCTAATTAGCTGACACATATTATATATACTCCTTTTACTTCTTCTTCCTTGTTAATTTCCCAAGTTTTACAGATCACGAAACTTAAGAAAATGGGTTCTGAAACTTTTCTTGAAGTCATCCTCGCTATCATCCTTCCTCCTCTTGGTGTCTTCCTTCGTTATGGCTGCGGTGTATGTTCTTTTTCTACCCTTTTTTCCTTTTATATTTTACATTTTTACCTTCATTATTCTTTACTCCCTTTAGAAAGAATGAAAACATCTGTTGCCGAATTTCAATTTTATTTCCTGTGACACTAGGTTTTTGAAGGGTTATATTTCATGTGACATTCTAAAAATAAAATGCCTTTTAATAATTTAATTTTATGTTTTTTCATTTTAGGAGTACGTGTTTGGGACTAGAAAATTTATTACATGTTTAAGACTATTTAAGTATAGATCTTTTTTTTCTTTTAGATAAAAACAAAATAGTGTCTGTTAAATTGTTAATTAAAATACATTATTTGAAGAGAAAGAAAATTAAAGGATATGAGATTGAATAACTGTAGCCTGTAGGCATGTTTTATGGATTGCAGGGAATAATTTGAAATTATGTATCACTTATCGTGATTAAAAAGCAGCTGGTTGATTTAAGTATATAATGAATTAAAAAGTTGATTGCGTAATGAAAAAGTATTCCAAACGGATTGAATCTTTTAAAAATGATTTCTAATGCAGGTGGAGTTCTGGATATGTGTGTTGCTGACTATTCTGGGGTACATACCGGGCATTATTTACGCACTTTATGTGTTGGTTGGATAGTATAACACTTGCTACTGTAAATATATGCCTCTTTATCTTTGTATCTTTTTTCCTCTTAATCTACCTTTTTTTGTTGTTGGGTTCTTTTAATTTTCCAGTACTAGTCCTTTGGTCATGTTCGTTTATCAATGTAAATTGGGCAAACCTTTGTGTTTATCCTCATCATAGGGATAATTACGCATCCTTGCAATTAATTTATCTGATATATATATATACATACATACAGAGAAACAGGTAAATTAATCTAGTAATCTCTGAGTTTAAGCTCTGTGCACTAATCTAATAACTTCTGACATACGTGAATTTTATCCATCTTAGCCGACGGTACATAATTTATGTATTATATTGGTATAATTGTGTATAACCAAGTAAACAAGTTATTTGAGTACATGCCAAAACAAGTAAACAATGAATACAATGAATATGGCCAACTATTTGAGTACATGCCAAAACTAATGGGCTTTCTAAACTTTTGCATGTGCAAAAATTATTTACATTCGTAGGGAAAATGTATCAATTTTTATATTATTTTTCTCTCTCTATATATATATATATAAAATAAAAATTGGCTATTATTTTGAGGGGCGGTTATACGCTGTCATTTTTCCCCTATGACAGGTGACTGTTGTATTATACCACTATACATTTATGTTCAATATAACCTGTTATAATTATGTTCCATATAACCTGTTATGTGTTATAGCATGTTAACTGATGGAATATAATTTTATTTGGTTCTTAACACAATTAATAGGACCCCTTAAAGGACCACATAAACACATTTGGAGGTCGAACATAGAATACATGACATTATTACCTTTCTATTAAATACTACATAGTAAATAATTCATTTAATAGTCATTGTATTCTTTCTAATAACGTGAATTTTGAAAGAAATACAGAGCCTACTATTTATTTCATCAATTGTGTTGGTCCAATGAATCAACATCAGTCAAAATTTCATTATTGTTGGTAGCGCTGGTATGTGGGCCGGGTCCGGTCCTAAACGGGCTTCGTGAACCTGTCCTAAATGAGTTCTACGAACCAATGGATCCGGAGTATGTGGGCCTAAGTGGGCCCAACGAATATTTTTTATTTTTTTAAATTTTTTTTATCGAAGTTAGAGAAAAAAAGATGGTAATAAAAATATTTAAGGCAATTCATTGTAAATTATACTGTAGAATTGGGATCTAAATTTTTTTATTTCAAATTTAAAGATAAAAATATTGTAAAGAGATATTCAAAGCAATGCGTTATACAAAATATGGAAGCACAACAATGTGCTAATACCACTATTGAGAAGAAAAAAGAAACTAATCAAGATATGTCAAAATACAAGTTACATATTAATTATATGATATTTTCAAATTTCATAAATCTTTTAAGGTATGGGAGAATTTTCGTTGGTGGTGACGGAAAAGGAGTTTGGTCATCATCGCTTCTGGGCGAAGCAGCATCCTCCGCAAGTTCAGCTAGCATTTCTTCATAAGCTTCATCTACCTCTGTTTGTGATTCAGCAAGTCCAAAATTTCTTTTTTCTAAATGGATCCAATATTACAAAAGTACTGATTTTTCCAAGTTCTCCCTTATAGACGGTCTATAATCACCGAGTTGAAGTCTTGCTTGACTGAAAGTGCTCTCTGATGTCATTGTTGAAGCTTGAATAGTTATAATATCCTGGGTCATCCTTGAAGAATCGCAAAGTGTTTTTTCTTTGTCCTTTCACTATTTTAAAATATTAAAGGAGCTGTCGGGATTCACTTCCTCAATTCCTTGTGACAAATTAACTTCAATCTCATTTAGTTGTAATAAATCAATAGTATTAGAGCCTTGAGAATCCCTGAACCTCGCCTAAGCACTAAGTATTCTTACTTCCGCAGTTCTTTTAGATGATTGAGAACTAGAAGAAGGAGTTGAAACATATGGTCTAGCATGATCTAATGCAATTTGATAAGCATTATAAATAGTTTGAGCATTTATTTTAATTGAGGCTATTGCGTCCGGAAGTTTAGACAACTCCTCATCTTCAAGTGTTAAACCATTATAAATAGTTTCATATTGAGCACCTCCTAATTTCATAGTAGGATTTAACAAGGTAGCAACACCATAAATAGGGGGAATAAGAAAAAAAATATTTTTTAAACTTTTTTCTCATAGAATTAATAGCAAGTTAATAAATTTTTCCACCCTCTGTAAAATAATCAAACAAATTTGCAAGTTCTGCAATATAAACTAAACAATCAGAAATAGTTGGATAATACTGCCCAGAAAATCATTTGTATCAATATGAATTTTTTCTAAAAAATCTACAAGCATTTTAATATTAGTCCAATCCGCATTTGTAAGGTGTTCATCATCATCACTTACATAAGCACTAAACGTTGAGTTTATGGGGTTTCTATATTCATATGCAACAACTAAACTTTCATACATGTAATTTTATTTAGTTGGACAAGGTTTAGGAACATTTCTTTCTCTTTGGCCAATTCTATCGCATCTTTTAAAATATTCTCTAAGTTTACTTCTACGGTTTGAATAAAAAAACAAGTTAAGAGCCATTTTACCCTTTTCAATTTCAACATCTAAAATTCTCATACCATCATCCACAATTAAATGGTAAATATGACAAATACATCTAACATAAAAATGTTACTAAATGCAGGACTTAGTATAGTGGTAAGCAAGGCTACGACATTTTTGTTACTAATAGCATTAACCATTGAAACTGACACTATTTTACCACTAATGCAAAAATATTTACAAATATCCGTGATCGTGCTAGAAATAAACTGCCATGTATGATGTGAATTAATTATTCTATAAGCAATAATGCGTTTTTGCATTATTCAATCCTCATTAATCCAATGACTGGTAACAGTAAGGTAATCACAGTCATTACCACCTATGTCAATATCAGTTGTAATAGCAACATGACAATTTATATGCGTAGATAAATAGCGCAAATATTATTCATATTCATGTTTAAATTTATAAATATCGCTCTTTACGATTGTGCAGGGAAAAACTTTATAAGTAGGATTAAAAACTTTTCTAATATAATGCACAAAATGAGGTTTAGAAGGAAAGTTATAGGGTAAGCACATAACAGTAATCACTTTTGCCAATTCTTTCTGGTCTTTTCTTGGATCATAATATAAAGTACCACCGATAGCAGTGTTAATTCTCGGCTGAAATAGATTTGACCTGATACTAAGGTCCACCTGACTAGGTACACTTTGTCCCCTTGGCCTAAGCTTTCATACGAAGCTAACTTAATCTTGAGGGTGTAGCATTATGTGTCTAGACAAACTTCCCATCTCCCCTCCCCCCTCCCTCTCCCTCTCCCCTGACCTCCAACATATTTAAAAGCTAACTCTTTGCCATAAGCTTTACGCTTAGCTCTAGTTTTTTTCTCTTAGTTGAGTAAAAAATGGGCAAACAACAGATATTTCTGTCCGTTTAGAAGGTTGTCTAGAAAAAGTAAGGACAACAACATGAGGGTCAGACGGGGCATCATTTAGATTATTATTAGTTGGGTAACTTCAGAAGCAGGCCTAGTGGGTGTATCGTCATACTGCGTTTCATCAAATTTTATTTCTTCATCATCATTTTCATCAATAGTTGGATTACCTTAAAGATCATTCATATATTCATGGTGGGTGCAAAATTATGGCAAAATTGAATTTCAGTGAATTATAATAAACTATTATTGTCATCAAGAATAGCAGGTGTAGGACGGATAACAGGTTTGGATCGGGAAGCCGGGGGAAGTGGATGAGGAACATATTGGCCACTAGATTCACCACTCTTAGGTTTTTCCTTATTTTTACTAAATATTTTTTAAGGAATAAGCCATCTTAATTAATAAAGCAATACAAAGTAAATAAAACAAACAAAACTGTAATTAAAACTTAAGAGTTGGAACGAGTTCACCGAATTGACGAACAACTAGTTAAAAATTAATTATCGTTGAAGACTTGAACACTTCAATTCACCAACTTCACAATTTTTCATAAATTGTAACAATAAAGTAAGCAATTATAGAAGAAAATTAGAGATAGATTGATAGAGATTGATGATTTTGTGAGAAAAAATGAAAGAATGAGGGGTTATTTATAGTTGAAAATAGGAAAAAGTGTAATTATAAAAAGTTTGGGGTTAAAACAAAGTTGGGAGGGGGGGGAGGGTTAAATGGCTAATTTGTACATAGCCAAAGGTTATTTCGGAAGAAGAAACAACTACATTTTAAATGCCCAAACGAGCAGATTTTTTTTTGAAATTAGAGTCGTTGGGAACGTTTAGGCCCGCTAGGACTGGTCCGGTCCCAGTCTCAAACGGTCCGATCTCGCGGGCCTCAAGCAAAGGACCGGCCCACTTGCCAGGCCCACCTTCTCCGGTCCTGGTCTTAAACGGTTAGGACTGTTTAGGTCCACTACCCATATAGGTCGCGGTCCTGGGCCGGTCCCGATCCTGGACCGGCCCGCTTGCCATCCCTAATTGTTGGTCCATTGAATTAGCAGCATGTGAAGTGTCAGGATAGCTCTTTTATCACACATAGTTCACCAAGAAGCTGCAACCACTCTACTTCAGTTTCTTTAGAGAATTTAGAAATTGAGTATAAATAATCTGACTCTACTTCAGTTCCTTATAAATAATTTTCTTGCAAGTTCATATATAATTTTAGGATCAAGGAGGACATGGCAAATAAGACGTTGGATTTTGTTTGTAAGTTATGAGCTTGAACTTTCTCTGATTAAATTGGACAAGTATTGAGATAAATATCTTGATGCATATGATGTTCTAAAACATTATTAATGTAAGCATATATGTGGTTCATCCTTTATTAACATATGCTGTTATATGATAACTCTTTTAATAACCACCGAGTTCTAGAATTAGATTTTCGGGTGAAAATTTTATTTTGTTCTTAGATAACTTATTTTGTTTCTAATTATCCCTTTAGTTATTTTAGACGTGACAATATTACTTGCTCTAGACCTCCTCTCTTTCAAACTCTATCGGGACACGTTAACGTGGAATAGCTAACGTACGCGTGGAAGCCATGGGAGGGAGGGGAAGACCAAAAAAGAATCAACAGAAGAGCAATAGTGATGAGAATCGAGCAACGATAACAAGGAATGCTGTACTGGAATTGTTTGTATCTCCAAAAGGGATACGAATTGAGGAACCAGATGGGATAAATACACCAAGGAACATGCAAAATGAACTGAGCAAAGAAGAGATAGATCTAGCTTGCAGCAAAGGGAGATCGAAGAAAATTACATTGGGAACAACTCAAATCAGAGCCAGTGGATCAGGAAGTGGGACACCTGCTCGAGGAATAATGAAGGAAGGCAATGGAACAATACCATGCAATGAAGATACTGTGGAGAAATTGAAAGGTGATGAGCCACAGACTGAGGAGAAGACTCAAACATGGGCAAATGTAGTAGTTGGTAACAAACTAGCTATGAAAGGTATGAATCTTCAATTTATGGCACCGATTGTGCAAAATGGAGAGAGATTTGTGAAATTAGAAAATGAAGATATTGAAAGTGAAACTGAGAAATGGAAAAATGATATTGTACTGTTTGTGATAGGGGATGCACCTACAATTGGAGCTATGGATAGATTTCTGAATTCAATAGGCAAATTCTCAGTAAAACCACAGATCTACTACCTTAATGAAGGATACTTTGTAATTAGGTTTGGAAACGAGGAGGAAAGAGACCTAGTTCTGTATTCTGGACCACACACAGTTAATAATAGACCAATAATCATGAAGGCATGGACAGAAGAGTTTAATGTGCACGATGAAGTTCTGAAAACTATACCACTGTGGGTGAGGTTTCCAAACCTACTACTAAACTGTTGGAGTATGAAAGCTTTGAGTAAAATTGGAAGTGCATTAGGAAATCCAGTTTATGCTGATGAGTGCACCACTAACTCAAACAGGATTTCGTATGCTAGATTGTTAGTAGAGATGGACATCACTAAGTCATTGCCTAGGCATGTGAAGGTGCAGGATCCAAAGGGGAAAATGATATTGCAAGAGGTGGAGTATGACTGGGAGCCTAAGTATTGCAATAAATGTCTAAAGATAGGACATGCTTGCAATGAAATTAACAAACCTCAACCACAAAGAATTACACAACAAAGGAAAATGCCAAAGGGGAAACAATTATGGGTAAGAGCTGATAAAGAGGGAAGGGATGAAAGTAAAAACAAGGAAAAGGAAAAAACAGGTACAACAAATCAGATGACAGAGAAAGAAGGGGGAAATGATGCAACACAGCAAAAGGATGAAGGTTGGATTAATGTGACTGGCAAGTCAGCAGCAAGAGCAACCAAATCTAGAAACAGGGAGGAGAAGGAAGTAAATGAGACTAATGGATTTCAAAGATTGGATAGTATTGAAGAACCAAGTACAAGCCAAATGAAAGCGAGTAGCACAGGGGTACAAGAGCTATATCATGATCCATACTTTATACCAATATGAGTGTGATAACTTGGAATGTGAGGGGATTGAATAAAACATACAAGCATAAAGAAGTTAAGGAGTTTATTAAAAGTAATAGTAAATCCCTAATAGCACTGGTTGTACATAGAGTTAAAGAACCGAAAACAAACATGGTAATCAAGAAAATTGCTCCAGGATGGGAATGGATTTCTAATGCAAATGCAGGGAATAAAAGTAGAATATGAATATTGTGGGACCCTAGAATATACATGTTTGATATTATGGAAGTAGATGAACAACTGATTCATGGATAGGTTAGACTAAAATCCAAACCAGTCAACTTTGGATTCACAGCCATCTATGGGCTGCATACTGTTAAGGATAGGATACCACTATGGGAGAAAATGAGGCAAATATATGGTATGCAGCAAGGACCATGGCTAGCTATGGGGGATTATAATGCAGTCCTAAATACTGAGGATAGACAGTATGGAACAGTGGTACAAGATGCTGAAACAAAAGACTTTAGAGAATATATGAGAGACACAGGGATAAATGAATTGCGCAATATGTGAGAAGGGAGTTTACATGGACCAATAATCATACATATAGCAAGATAGATAGAGGATTAGTAAATGCAAACTGGATGATGACAATGCCAGTGTTAAAAGTGCAGGTAATGGATCCTTCAGTGTATGATCACTCTCCACTGAGACTGATGATAACTCAAATGCAAGGAAGGAAGAATAGACCTTTCAGATTCTTTAATTGTATTGCAGAACATCCACAGTTCATTCAACAAGTAGAAGCAGTATGGAAGAGGAACAATACAGAGAGAAAGATGCAATTAGTTTGGGATAACCTCAAGAAAGCAAAAGAAGTGGTTAAAGATCCGAACACAAAGCACTACAAAGGGGTTGAGGAAAGGATTAAAGATACTAGGAATGAGCTGCAGAGAATACAGGAAGATATGAGAAATAGATTACAGGACACTGATCTGATTGAGAAAGAGAAGCTATTAAAAACTCAGCTAGAAAAGTGGGCTGATTGAAGAAAACATTTACAAGCAGAGGTCAAGGGTACAATGGTTGAAGCTAGGAGACTCAAACACAGCCTATTTCTTTGCTCAAATGAAGAATAGGAAAAGTTTGAATGGAATTCAGATGATTACAGATGAAATGGGAAATCAACTAGTTTTGGAGGATGAAATAGAGACAGAAGTGCTAAGGTATTATAAAGAGATATTGGGATCAAAGAATGAATGTCTGCCAACTATTAATCCCAATGTGATGAAAATGGGAATAGTCTTGAATAGGGAACAACAACTGCAACTGATCAGGCAAGTAACTGCAGAAGAAATAGGTGAAGCATTGAAGGACATTAATGACTTAAAAGCACCTGGCTATGATGGACCTAATGCAGTCTTTTTTAAGAAAGCATGGAACATAATAGGTGATGATGTGACACAAGCTGTACTGGAGTTTTTTGAGACAGGACAAATGTATAAACCAATAAACTGCACTGCCATTACACTGATTCTAAAGGTAAAAGATCCTAAGAGCATCAAAGAGTACAGGCCTATATCATGCTGTACAGTAGTTTATAAGGTGATTTCCAAAGTTCTAACTAGAAGATTGCAAGGCATTATGGATAGCTTGATAGACAATACACAAGCAGCTTTTGTTCCTGGAAGGGTAATAACTGACAACATTATCCTAAGTCATGAACTGGTGAAGGGCTATGGAAGAAGAGGAGTATCTCCTAGATGTATGCTAAAGCTGGATATGCAGAAGGCTTATGATTCAATAGAGTGGGAATTCATGGAACAAATGCTGTATGCAATGGCTTTCCCAGCAAAGTTTGTGCAGTGGACAATGGAATGTATGAAGACTGTATCCTATACAATCCTAATCAATGGTGCACTAACAAAACCTTTTGAAGGTAGAAGAGGATTGAGACAAGGGGATCCCCTATCCCTATTTTTGTTTGTCATTGCTATGGAGTACCTGACTAGAAGATTGAAAACATTGAGCTAGAATCCAGACTTTAATTACCACCCCAAGTGTGCAAAGATGAAAATCTTGCAGCTTGGTTTTGCTGACGATTTGCTACTTTTTTGCAGGGGAGACTTGGGCTCAATTCAACTGTTATATCAAGGTTTTTTGGAGTTCTCTAATGCATCTGGACTCAAGATAAATAAAAATAAAAGCTCAATATTTTTTGGTGGTGTATCACAAGCAGATAAAGATGAAATATTGTAGTATCTTGGCATACAGAGAGGTGAACTTCCAGTGAGATATTTGGGAGTACCATTGAGCTCAAAAAGGGTATCAGTAGCTCAATGCCAGCAGTTAATTGAGAAGATAGTATCCAGAATAAATTCCTGGACCACTAAATTCTTATCATACGTGGGGAGGATACAACTTATTAAGAGTGTTCGTTTTTTAGTACAAACTTATTGGGCACAGATATTTGCACCACCTAAGAAGATCACAAAACTAACTGAGGCAATATGTAGAAGTTTTCTATGGTCTGGTGAGAGCAGTGTGACAAAAAAGGCATTATTGTCCTGGGAAAAAGTATGCATGCCACAGTCAGCTGGAGGATTCAACATCATGAACATAGGTTTGTGGAATAAAGCTGCTATATGCAAACAGTTCTGGGACTTATGTAATGAAAAAAAGAAGTTGTGGATACAATGGATGCATAGCTACTACATTAAAGGAATGAACATATGGGAAGTCAAGTTAAAACAGACATCTTGGATGATGGGGAAGATAATGAAAGCACAAGAAACAATTATGGAAGCTGGATTCAACTATGAGGATATTAAGAGAACAAACAAATGCTCTGTCAAAATGATATACCATAGGCTAAGGGGTAACTTTGAAAAAGTGAGCTGGAGGAGAATTGTGTGCAAAAACGCAGGTTGTCCAAGATGGACATTTGTGTTAACCATGGAAGCTCATGGGAAGTTATACACGAGGGACAGATTACGTAAATGGGGCATGCAAGTTGAACAAGAGTGTGTACTGTGCAAGAATGAAACTGAAAATATTCAACACCTGTTCCTTGAATGTACATATGCAAAAGCAATATGGAGTCGATTATTAACATGACAAGGTATTAGGAGAGACATAAAAGGGTGGGCTGAGGAGTTGAGATGGGCAGAAAAGAGAATCAAAAGAAAGAATGCATATACAGAGCTGTACAGAATGGTACTAGCAGCAACGATATACTATGTATGGCAAGAAAGAAATGGGCGTATCTTTCATAAAAAGGAACGAACGTGGGAAACAGTGTGCAGAATAATTGTGCAAGAAATACACTGTCGGAGTAACAAGAATATAGAAGCAGCCTTGAATGAGCTAAATTGGTACCCATGTAATATATAGGAATATGAATATAGAAGAAAAGTGGGAAGGGTGGGAAATTAGGAAACTAGAATATATTGTATGGGTTTTTTTTTGACTTACTTGTAAATTTTCCCTGGTAAATGAAAGTTTGATTAACAAAAAAAATTATCCCTTTAGAGCATTCACGTAGCCCTCCGAGAAGAACCTACCTATCTAGAGTCAATACAGCTCAAGGAAAAAGGGAGCCAGATGTCGCCAAGAAGTCCTAATGGAGAAGAAGCCTAAGGGTGTCTTAAGGATTTTATCATGTATGATTAAATAATTTTAGAGAACTTAATTACTTTTGAGTAGAAGTTAATTGATTAATGAAGCCTTAGATCAATGTAGTTGTCTATTTCAGCAACTACTCGCATGTCAATATGGTGATAATATTGTTTAGAGCTGAAGAATTCAAATGCTCGCTCATTTTAAAGTTGATTCTATTTTTCATTTGCCACTGGAAATGTTGGTCTCAAAGTATTTACCTATGTTTGTGAGTAATTTATTTCTAAAATAGTCTTATATTCGTTAAGAGAATAATAGACATGTACACAAGTGATGTGGGGCTATAATTTCATTGTTTCGTACATTATGTGCCTTGAATTTTACATGCTTTAATGATAAATTACACTTTATTTGCGCGTAATGGAGTTTATTTTATGTGTAGGTGAATAGGAGATGAAAGTAGAACAAAAGGGATACGTAAACGTTGAAAGTGTGTTCGAGAACAGTGAAAAGTAGATACCTGGCGACACCGGGCGTGAAACTGGCGTTAGGCTGGCGAGGCCAAGAAAAAGCCAGGTTGAAGTTGGCGTTAGGCTGGCGAGGCCAGCTTAACCAGGCGTTAGCCTGGCGACGCCAGGCCTAGGGCGAGGTCCAGTCCGAGTTTTGAAGCTTTATTTCGTCTCCTGATTTGACTGGGACTTGACCTACATGTTTAGTTCTTTTTCTCCACATATAAATAGACATAAAATGCCACTTTGAGGGATATTTGCGACCAGAGGCAAGGGCATCACGTGGATAACTTTTGGAGGAGAAAATCATAGAGTTCTTCATTCCTTTTTCTTTTCTTTATAATTTGTTTATGCAAAATACTTGGAAAATTACTACTACGAACATGAGTGGCTAAACACTCTAGTTCTAGGGTTGTGGTTGTTTCTCTAATTTTGTGCATAATTGCTTAATTGTCTGGCCAACGGTTGAGTTCTATTTACTATATATGCTTTCCTTGGGAAAGCTGTGTTTAGATTAGAGTAGAATTGGAGAGAGCTTGTTTCTGAAACCGTGGCTCGGGAGAAGATTCGCGGTTAGGATAGGAATATACCTAACAGTCTTTCTTAATTAAATACTATATTATATTCGTTCGTGATAGACTCAATACCATAGGAATATAGGGTTGATATATTGTAGTCAGGAGAGTAGTATTGTGGGAACATGCTATTCATATCAACGATCCGATTAATTAGCAACCATAGATAATATGGATTAACGAGTGTTATTACTAAACTTAATAGGATTGATAACCAACCACAACCCTGGAATTTTCATCTCCTCAATCTCGCCATACAAAATCGCATTCTTGATAAGTTATTTGTTATTTGTTTAATTTCAGCAATAATAGATTAATAGAAAAATATTACTCTTAAATAGCTTGGGCAATTAATTGATTTTAGTTTACTTAGTTAACGATTAATCTAAGTCTTTGTGGGTTCGATATCCGACTTTCAAGTCACTTTATTACTTGAAGGCCACGTATACTTGCGTGTGTGTTTGGTCCCAACAAATTTTTGGCGTCGCTGCCGGTGACTTAGTTATTGATTGTTTGGTTAAGTTAAGATTTTATTCATTATTGTTTCAAGTTTTAATTTTTTTTATTGCTTTATTTGTGATAACGCAGGCTCTTCTCTTGGATGCGGAGGAGTAGAACCGCAGACAATCTCCTTCCTCTTGATCCTAAAATTGAGAGACCACTTCATAGAGTCAGGAGGGAAGCTAGAAATAGAATTGAAAGAGTTGGCCATCGTAGTTCAACCACAGCCAGTAGAGATGGTAGGTAATGAAGAGCGTCTGATTATAAAGGTTGCAAGGCCCAATCTAGCTCTTATGACTCAGGCAATCGTAAAGCCTGATATAATAGGTCACTTTGAACTGAAACAGTACATCGTACAGCTGATTCAGTCCACAGGGCAATATGTGGGCTTATCTCATGAAGACCCACATAGGCACATTCAGATTTTCCAAGAAATTACAGACACTTACAATTGTCTGAACGTTTCCAAGGACTATGTCAGGCTGACACTGTTTCCTTTTCACTGATGGGGGAAGCTAAGGAATGGCTACAAAAAGAGCCCGCGAACTCAATCAATAATTGGGATGATCTAGCAAGGAAATTCTTAATCAAGTTTTTTTCCCACAAAGAAGACAAAGTCGTTGAGGAGCCAGATTTTAGGGTTTCAACAACGAGATGGTGAGACCCTTCGACAAGCTTGGGAAAGATACAAGAAGTTACTCAGAGACTTCCCACACCATTGTCAGACTGATGAGGTGTTGGGTCACACTTTCGTTGATGGGTTGGACAAGGTATCAAAGATGAATCTTGACTCAGCCTGTGGGGGTAGTTGCATAGCAAGACCGTATAGTGAGATCCAGATTCTGCTAAACAATTTCACTGTTAATGATAACAATTGGCAAATAGAAGGGGAACCACGAAGAGCACTTAAACAAAAGGCAGCAGGTGTGATCGAGCTTGATGACTTCTCAGCGATGAGGGCAGATATAGTGAGATTAGCAAATCAGATGAATAAAATGACAATGCACCACGCACAACAGATGCAACATGTGCAACAGATGTCTACTTGCTGCGAGTTATGTGGTAAAGGTCACACAAGTGACATATGTCCCGTGAATCTGGAATATATCTACTACGTGGGACAACAAGAGGGTTGTTGAATCAAAATTCTTAATATGGTAACACATACAATCCGAACTAGAGGAATCATCCTAACTTCTCTTGGGGTGGAAACCAGAATATCAAGCCTCAAGCGAATTACAATCATCCACCTCCACAACAAGAAGAAGAGATTTTGACTGACATGATGAAAAAGCTCTTGATAGACAATCAGAAAGTTATGGCTGAGAATCAACAATTGCGCACAAAATTCAGAAATCTAGAGAGGAAGATTGGGAAAATGGCTAACAATCAGAATACTGGACATGTTGGAGCTCTTCCGAGTGATCTTGAACCTAATCCTAAGGCTCAAGTCAATGAGGTTACCTTGAGAAATGGAACCGAATTAGAAGAAGTTCCAGAGAAAAAGAAGTATACAGCTAGCCGTGAAGGAGAATTAGTTCCTAAGCCCGTTGAGGAGAATAAGAAAGAAAAGTCAGAAATTGTGACAAGGCCAACATCTCCATTTCCACAAAGGTTGCAAAAGCAATATGTACAAGAAATTCTTAGATATTTTGAGCCAAGTGCGTGTGAATTTGCCTTCGGTGGAAATTTTGTAGGAAGTGCCTAAGTATGCAAGGTATCTCAGAGATATTATGGTAAACAAGCGAAGACATACGGAGTTTGAAACAGTTGCACTTACTGAAGAGTGTAGTGCTAGATTTCGGAGTAAACTCCCTCCTAAGTTGAAGGATCTTGGGTGTTTCTGTCTCTTAGAAAACAAGAAGTTGGTAGAGCCCTGTGTGATTTAGGGGCTAGTATAAATTTGATGCCATCCTCTTTGTTCAAGCAACTCGGATTTGGGGTGCTTAGACCTACTACAATCATTTTACAGTTGGCAGATAGGTCACTAGTTTTTCCAGAAGGAATTATTGAGGATGTGTTAGTTTGAGTGGCAAAGTTTATTCTTCCTGCTGATTTTATTATTCTTGATTACGAGGCAGATGAGGAAGTACCCATTATTTTAGGGCGACCATTCTTAGCTACTGGTGGAGCGCTTATTGATGTCAGGGAAGGAAAGTTGAAGATGAGAGTAGGCAATGAGGAAATTACTTTTAATGTGTACAAGGCACTTAAGCTCCCTAAGAATTATGAGGACTTATGCATGATTACTGCGGTAGAACTGAAGGGGATAGAGGAGAGTCCTGATGTGAATTATAGTGATTCGGATGGGACAACTGAGTTGGAGGAGGTGGTGTTGCAAGCTGAGTGTGTAAGGATGATTGAGAAAAGAGCCAGAGATGAAAGAGGAGATCTTCTGAGAGCGTGTAAAAAGTCTAGGCTTAATTGGAGAAAGAAGAAGAGAAAGCGACTAGCCTAAGCAGAGTAGCAGTGTCGTGCCGCGACATTATATCAGGTGCTTGTTGGGCGGCAAACCATCTTTATCGTTTTCTTTTATCTTTATTGTTTTTGTCTTATTATTGTTGTAGTATTTATTTTTTATTTTGTAGGATCATAAACATAGGAGGCAGAGTCATTGACGAGTGCAAAAGCGAGTTAGATGGTGAGAAATAAGTGTGGGGTGCCACACAAAGGACTGTGCCTGGGAGAAGTCTGAGCACCCATGAGCCTCTATTACTTCGGCCTTTGGCCTTTCAGGGAGTTTCTTGTCCACACTTGTTATTGTTTTGCTTTATTTTTGCATTGGGGACACTGCACTCTTTTAAGTGTGGAGTGGGAGAATTCTCTAGATGATTAGTAGGATGCAGAAAAAATGTTAACTTCTTATTTGTAATTTCGTAGTTGTGTAGTATTTTAGTACCTATGAAAAAAAATTTGAAAAATTAGACTTTTCCCGACGATGGATCTCCTAAATAGTTTTCTTGGGGGATTTAAGTCTATAGAAAAAGGACAATATTTTTTTATAGATAGTGTAATAATTCTCCCTTGTTTTTTTTGTGTCGCGGTTCTTTTTTAAGGGTTTTGTTTGAACCGAGTGTAGGTAGTTTTATTGTTTTAGGAGAGGAGGGATGATGATTGAATTGAATTGAAGCAATATATCTTGACTTTGTTATGCCTTTAGAATAGTGAGTACTTTGGTTGTGACGCTTAGGCTCAGTTGTTGACTCTTGTATAAGTACCTTAAATTGTATAATCTTAAATTTGCTTAACTGCTTTGACTAGAGTGTCTTGATGAGTCCAATCCTGAGTGAGTTATGTGTCATGTGTGTGTGAGATTTGTCTGTTATTATGTGCATTGCATTTGATGTCTAGAACTTGCCACGTGTGTTTGCAAAGCGAAATAGTAGTTTTGTTCAGTCTTGGAAGTGATATAGGTGTTTCTTTGTTGAGCCAAATATATATATTTTACCCGCCTAATTGTTATGTATCGTAGTTAACCCTGTTGAGACTGTAATCTTGTTTCTTTGGCAACCACATTACAAGACTTACCCATTTGTTTGAATTAATCATCTATTTGGACCTTTTCACCTCTCATGAGTACTTGAATTGTTATGAACTTTGTAAAAGTTAAAGTGTGGGGTGGTTGGTTTGGCTTTTGAGTGGAATTAATGAAATAAGGAGAAAGGTGTAATGTTTTGAAAAAGTAATAGCCACTTGAATTGAAAAAGAAGAAAAAAAAATATAGTTGTATTGTTGTGAAAGTATTCCTTGATAGTGATGACTCTTGATGTAATTGTGCTTAAAGAAACATGGAGTTAATGTACATTGATGTGAAGGTAGAGTTTTGGTTTGACATAAGTATGGGGTTTGAATGTTAAAGTTTATGTATTAAAGTGCTTAGGGAGGTGTAGTCACTCATATCCAAATGTATCTTACCCGACCCGTAGCCTACATTACAACCAATGAATTTCCTACTTGATCCTAGACTAAATGAGCTCAATCAGTAGAGTAGTACACTACGGACAAGCCTATGGTGCATCTTCTGTAGCATATGAATGTTATTTCTGAGAGTAAGTGAATTCTTTCTATCTTAAGTTCCTAATTGTGCTTAAATTTATTGTGTGTGAAATTACTCTCTTTTGTTGTGTGAGGGCACCTGATTCATGATGGAAAAGTAATGTCATTGACCTTCATGTTAGAGTAAGTAAGTGAGTTGTGAATAATGCATGGTACTTGTGAGTCAAGTATTGAGGTGAAGATGTTACACTCTTGTGCTTACACTATTTTAAAGATTCTTGGTATAATGAGTTAAGGGAATTGCTTAATAGGTTGTGTCTACAAGTGTAGTTTGATTGCTCGAGCACAAGCAATGTTTAAGTACGGGGTATTGATGTGGGGCTATAATTCCATTATTTCGTACATTATGTGTCTTGCATTTTACATGCTTTAATGATAAATTACACTTTATTTGCGCCTAATGGAGTCTATTTTATGTGTAGGTGAATTAGAGATGAAAGTAGAACAAAAGGGATACTTAAACGTTGAAAGTGTGCTCGAGAACAGTGAAAAGGAGATACCTTGAGATGCCAGGCTTGAAGCTGGCGAGGCCAGGAAAAAGCCAGGTTAAAGTTGGCGTTAGCCTCGCGACGCCATGCCTAGAGCGAGATCCAGTCCGAGTTTTGAAGCTTTATTTCGTCTCCTGGTTTGACTGGGACTTGACCTACACGTTGAGGTCTTTTCCTACACATATAAATAGGCCTAAAATGCCACTTTGAGGGAGTGTTGCGACCAGAGGCAAGGGCATCACGTGGATAACTTTTGGAGGAGAAAATCATACAGTTCTTCGTCCCTTTTTCTTTTCTTTGTAATTTGTTTATGCAAAATACTTGGTAAATTGTTACTACGAAAATGAGTGGCTAAGCACTCTAGTTCTAGGGTTGTGGTTGACATGATTATTAACGTTTATTAACTACATCTTCGTTTATTCGGATTATCATCTTGTGGTTGTTTCTCTAATTATGTGCATAATTGCTTAATTGTATGGTCAGCAGTTGAGTTCTATTTACTATCTATGCTATGCTTGGGAAAGTCGTGTTTAGATTAGAGTAGAATTAGAAAGAGCTTGTTTCTTGTTTCTGAACCCGTGGCTCGGGGGAAGATTTCGCGGTTAGGATAGGAATATACCTAACAATCTTGCTTAATTAAATACCGTATTATATTCATTCGTGACAGACTCAGTACCATAGGTATATAGGGTTGATATATTATGAGCAAGAGAGTAGTATCGCGGGAACATGCTATTCATATCAACGATCCGGTTAATTAGCAACCATAGATAATCTGGATTAACTAGTGTGGTTATTGAGCTTAATAGAATTGATAAACCAACCACAACCCTGGAATTTTCATCTCCTCTGAAGTAAAATCTCGTCATACAAAATCTCATTCTTGATAAATTAGTTGTTATTTGTTTAATTTCAGCAATAGTAGATTAATAGAAAAATATTACTCCTAAATAGCTTGGACAATTAATTGATTTTAGTTTACTTAGTTTACGATCAATCTAAGTCTCTGTGGGTTCGACATCCTACTTTCAAGTCACTTTATTACTTGACGACCATGTATACTGTGCGTGTGTTTTTGGTCCCAACAACAAGGAATATGGAAGATGGAAGTATGTCTATAATATATTATATTTTAATTGAATATGATTCGTTTAAAGAGGGAGTTTGTAAATGGGTTACAATAAGCATTTGATTCATGTTGTAACTGTCATCTATCAACAATATTCATCTTTTTCTGATTACTTTTCTGTTCATATTTGACTGCAATCTCATTAAATATCAAGGGACATGTTAGCTTTGATTCCTTTGTTTCGTCTTTTTTCTCTATGGACACTTTTCAAATATAGATGGATAATTTTCACTTATTCATCAACAACAACGTATACCGTAAAAGATATCACATATTCAAAATGTCGCTATAGAAAATACTATATAAAGTAAGAAATACATATAATGCAATTGCAGTAAGACAATATGCTTGAACTTATGTGGAATAGTTTCTTTCTTTATTGAATTAGCTAAATATGATCAACATTCATTATTTTCAAGAATAATTGGTACAATTTTTCGTTAATTTTTATTTATAACTTGTACACACAATTTTTGAAGTGATAACGTGCGTATCTAGAAACTAGTGTATATATATAGTCCAACGTAGGAGATCCAATAACACATAATGTATGTGTATAGTTTAACAAAGGAGATCCAAGCAAGGCAGATGGGAATTGAAAGGTACGTATAGTTGCCTTTATATCGACGAGAGTGCTGGGTTTTTTCAGAATAATTGACAAATATCAAAAGACACAAACGATGTTACGTTCATTTAGCAATGTTGATCTCGTTCTGGATCCTATTGAGTTATTAGGCTTCGACAACTTAGTTCATCCGATTACAATAAAGATAATCCAGAATATGAATCATAGAAGAAAATATAAATTAAACTCTTTACTATCGCTCTTTGCTGTTAATAATTAGAGCTCTTTAATACGTTTGACCAGATAATTTATATAGTATAGATTGTTTCCCACAAATAAAATGGACAGAGATAATGTAGCATAATCTGCAGAATGAATTTCAGCACTCGCTGAATAGATTATTATCGTCAAAATAAGCTGCTCTAAGCGATTAGGACAAAGTTATTTCCTTTCCCCCACAAAGATAAAACAATAATTAACAGAACATCCAGCATCCAGGGATACTGCTCAGTTCATTTGCTTTTCAGCCCCTTGAATGGGGGGAGGTTCTTCCCATGTCTATTCGCTTATCCAAATCTAGGCTACCAGTGCTAACTTTCAGCTTCCAGCCTTGTACAATCATCTGAAAACCACCATTGATGTGATTGATACAAAAAATGAATTTGAGAAAAAAACTACTATATGAGAGATGGATTCCATGTGATAAAACTGCTGCAGACAAGCATCTTATATGACTAAATGTGTATCAGAGATGTATGTTCTATGTTCTTACTGCAACACTGACCTGGTTGAGATTTCTCGAGGATCATTACATGTTATTTTCTAATTCATTCAAACGACGAATGAATTAGAAAATAAGCCATCAAAAACCCCACAAGAGCAACATCATCCCACCTCTAATCCTATATTGATTTCCCAATAACAGTTGTTTCACCTGGATTACTCTATTTCACTTCATCATTCAATATAACCGCTCAAGTAAAGACGAAAGGTGGTGAGTAGTCCTATATCTGGAAGCAGAAGATACAAACATGTAGTTTCCAAAATCTTAAATTCTATCAAAATAAGCCGACTTAGCAATCTGTGGCCCTAAATTCAGTTAGCCATGGCAGCAATGAGGTTCCTCATGGAAAAACTATTCCTCTGGCTTTAAAGGAGCCTACCCACATTTAAAGGAAACATCCAACAGGAAGTTGGAACCAGTGCAAAATCGGAAATAGGGTGCAGCATAAATCAGAAAAAGGAATTCTCATTAATTTACAAAGTTCTAATAAGTTGGACCTGTTGGGTCACAGTTTTGGAGAAGCTCGGTAGATGTTGATTCCTTTGGCTAACTATCGGCTAGCATAGGGATGAATATTGGCCTAGTGCAAGATAATGGAAGAAACTATGACACAGTTTCCTGTGGTGAAATGACGTCTCTTTAAATTCAGCAAGTGTGACGAATAATTTCACTGGACTCCATAGTTTCATACGCGTGTGGACTATCCAAGCTTCAGCATGCTATGACGGGGCAATTTTGACCACTATAATTCAATTTTTTTTATAAACATGCTATGGCAAGAACCTATAACCTTCCACAAAAAAAATTGTATGCTGGGAGTTCAGCAATATGAATTTGGACTGGAAAACAAGAAGACATAAAGAAAAAAACAAGAAAATTGAAAATAATAAATGAAAAGAGCTACAGAAACATTATTTTCATTAAAGTGACAACCCTCTTATAGATGCCATTTTTCCCTAGCTTAGTCTTCTAGGGGGGGGGGGGGGGGGGAGGTTGGAGCAGCCCTGAAATTCTAAAGAGCCATTAATGCAGTTTTGAATTAGTAATCTCTAGAGAAATATCAATGACCTGTTCCATAGTGCATAGGCTGGCACAGACTTGAGAAACAAATAAAGTTATATTGCACACTTGGATATCACCACAAATTCCAAACTAAAATTCTTGAGCAAGCATGTATTATTGTGTATTGTGGAAGAAGTTTTCAGAAAACCAGTGCTACAAATGTAGATTGAGCAAAACGGGGAAGTGCTGATAATTAAGCTAAAGGTTGATTGAGCAAGAAATCTGGTACAGTCATGACCTTTTGGATTGTACATCAAAATTCCTGATTTATATTGGTATTAAATGCAGTCAAGACCCTTCTCTTTTTACATTAAATAAGAACAAAATTACTTTTTTATTAAGGAATAAGAACAATATTACTTTAGTCATCAATCTATGTTGATGATATTATCCTCACAAGAAATAATGCCGTGTTTATGTGGGATTTAACCAAGAAACTACACATGAGATTTTCTCTCAGGGGTCTAGGTCAGCTTCACTACTAGCTCAACCTTGAAGCTCAATATTTTCGCAGACGGATTACCATCTTCCAGAGTTGGTAGACAAAAGAACTACTGAATCGAGCCAAAGTCACGGACTGCTCTCACTTAAACACTCTCATGGCTTTGAAATTTCAGCCCTCACAATACACTCAAAACATAAACCCTGCTTAGTAGACGCCCTCTAATACCTCAGCAATTACACACAACCTGAAACTGTTAATGCGATCAATAAGGTACGTCAGCACCTCCACGTCCAGTGGAAGGACATACAAAAGCAATCAAAAGAATTCTTTGAAATTAGAAGAAATAATCCATTATGGCCTCACATTCCTTTCACAAAGTCCATTAAAAACTTTATGGGAACTGCGATGCAGAGCAGGCAGGTTGTCGTAACACAAGGAGAAGCACTTCAGGGATTTGCATCCACCTAAGCACCAACTATATTTCTTAGTCCTTCGGTAAACAACTAACGGTCTCCAACTCTAGCACAGAAGCGGAATATCAATCCATGCATCCACAACTGTAGAATTAGATTAGATAACTTTTCTTCTTCGAGACATTAGTATCCTATTATATCAGTCGCCTCAGCTTCTACAAGACAACAAAGGTGCACTTTATATGTAAATTATCCAGTATTTCATGCTTGGAGCAAACATATCGAGAAAGGCTACTATTTTTTTCGAGAAAAAAGTATTTCTTGGTGCACTCACTACACACTGTGTTCCTTTTGCGCTTCAAGTTGCAGGCATCTTCAATCAACCACTTTAAAGGGTTCCTTTTCCTTCTCTATGGTCAAGCTAGGAGTGCATTCAGTCATTTCCTCCAGCTTGAAAAGCGGTGAAAAGAATAAGTATAAGCCTAAAATTTATCCCCAGCTGGTATATGAAATATAAGCCAAAACCCACAACTTACTTTCTCAAAATACCACAATTAATGTGCTTCATGAAAAGAAGTGGTTTTTTAACTCAATGACAAATGCCATCAATGCTGCCAACTTACTGCAAGCGATGGGCTTTTGCAGAAAACGGAGAGCAAACAGCCTAATAAAGGATGATTTGGAATATAGAAGACAAGACCTTGGACTATCATCTCAGGTGTGTCAAGAATAAATAAAACTTTTAATACAGGAACTTCTTCAATTCAATATAACGTCCATAATGCATTGTCAAATTCAGTTTGCTTGAGTAGGTATAAGATTTCATATCCCAAAGCACTCCCCCCCTCCCCCCCCCCCCCCCCCCCC
>ML255027.1:46771-74713 GCA_005239495.1 Nicotiana undulata
CTCCCCCCCACCCCCCCCCCCTCCCTCCCCAGTTCGAACATTGGTTGATCTTAGCTTTTTCTTCCGGGGGAAGGGAGTTGGTTTATAAGCAGACTCTGAAGTTTTCTACTAGGTAGAGTATTTCAAAAAAATAAGCTAGAATAGAGGGTGTGATAGTCCAATTCTTCATAGTTCTATGGTCCGCCTCGAAGCACACAGGCACATATATGCTTTAGACAGGAATATGCCATAAATTTCACAGCATAAACGTGTTTGTTACCAAACCATTACATAGACAACAAAATGGAAAAGAAAATGGTGATAACCTACCAACTTTCAAGACTGATAAACATCAGGAAGGCGGAGACCCACACTTGCAGCAGATTTTCCCAGCACTTTTGTCATCTCATCGGATCTATCTACTGCAATGTTGTAAGAAAATAACAAGTCCTGCAGAAATAAAGGAAGTCACTTGATTTGTAAAATGCAATTGTAATATCACAGATTCCTTAATACAAGAACAACACAACAACAAGAGAACCATGATGAAAGAAGAGACGGGAAGGTCACTACACAAATAATGCTGAAGTTGAGAAAAGAAGATTCCCCATGACTCCCTTTAATTTATTTCAACTTTATGGTCAAGTAATATTAATAAAGGATAAAACCACATGGTATACATAAGGCTCAATCAGAAAATATCTTCAGCGACATGAACACACACTGCATCAATCAGAAAAGACAATTCATTTTCAATTCAAAGCCACCTGCTGTTAACAAGTGATAGGCTTTAGGATTTTGCATATCAGTGGAATATGAATACCATAGGAGTGTCATTCAGAGTAGCAAAAGCTATGAAAGGAGTCTGAAAGACCAGCATTTTGTATTTTTATTTTAATCATGCATAGCAAAATACTGCCTGTGTTGGTAAGACGCTGACATTGTGAAACCCAGTGTTTGTCAAAATAACTCAGCTCAGTTGGATGGAGAATACCTTATTATCAAGTTTAAGCAATAAAATCTTAATTCAAATTTTTAACAAAAAAAGATGGAAGAATCTTTTTCTTCTCCCTCTTTTTATTTTTTGAGTTAAATATTAAACACCTATATATTATGATTAAGTTACGGATTACCTATAAGCTTATCACAAATCCTCCTATATTACCAAAGTCTTCCACAAATAGAAACACTGTTGCTTCCTGCTCTCCATTAGTCTTTTTTACAGTAAGCAAAAATTATTTATATTGACAAATATATTAACAAAGTTGACCCTAGTGATGATTTTCTCATGGTATTTGATGCCATGCCACAATATTACACCCATGAGCACGTTAACTTCCTCTTCAACAACAGTTGTCTTGATGAAGATTTTCATAATCCATAATCATCTTATATGCAGCTTTTGACTGTCGTCGGTTAACATAGCTAGCGATGAGATGGATGATGTTGCATCAGCACTTTTATGATGAATTTCTTTACCCCTATAAAAAGAATATAGGTGAACAATTAAATTTTATTCCCTTGATTCACAGTTCACACAGCATAGGATGATTACAATCTGATGCGCATTCTAATCATACAAATAAGTTTGTGAAATGTTCATCAGAAATGACCATTGTGCTCAACTTTTTCTGATGACCTACTGCTCATTACTAGCTATACGTTTATATCAATATCAATCATGTCTCACTCCCAAACAAAGTTAGGGTCAGCTATAAGAATCCTCAAGACTATTCAGACCTTAATCATTCCAATACTACTTTTACCTAAAAATAGTTTTCCTTAAAATTAAGGTTTCTCCAAAACTAGAACCCTAGAGGTTCTTTGAATCCCACAATTATCCACACAATGGCATTCGAGTCTACAACTAGACAAAAGAGACTCCTAGCCAACAGACTTTATGTAAGTATGACAAAATAAAACAAAAAACTTAATCCAACTAATTGGTATTGCCTCTATAGGTCCCTAATAAATTCACGTAAATTCCAAGAAACTGCACGTCTTCTGAGATAATCTTTCTCCGGGTTATTTTAGGTCTACCTCGTCCTTTTTAGCACCTTCAATTATCATGGTGCCGCACCATCTCAAGTGGCCTTTTCTTATTTTATGCTTTATTGTGCCATCTGCACCCTTTATCGAATACGACCACTGGTAATATTGCCATGATTAACAATTGTTTTAATATATTCTTATCGCTAGACCTCTAGACCAAAGGCCTGGGAAAAAGATCTGAATTTTAATCCGATGTTAAGTCTATAAAACTGAGTTACAATTACTTTTTAACAATTGTTTTAATATATTCTTCCATCAATAGTACTATATTACATAGTCAAAATTAACTTCATTTCATCCATCTGAGAGGAACAAGAGGGGCTAGTATAAACAAAGACACAACGCGTCGAAAATTGTGGATAAATAGAGAAATGAAGCTAACCTTATGATGGTGGACACTGTTGAGAAGGTAAGTATAATTTCGAGCAAGATTAATCCTCTGCTGAATAAAAGAGGGGTCTTTTGGGCATTGAAGATTGCTGTTCTTCCTGAACTCTTCCCTGATGAAGTCAGTGAAATGAACCTTGTGTTCTTCCTTCCCTATGTGCTTTTCCACTGCTTTTAGTAGATTCCTATACACCATTAGTGAAGATCTTAAACGTTCAGAGGATCCCATTTCTGCAAAGTCCCCAAAATATCAGAATTTCGAACAGTACTCTAATAAAAATCCAAACTTTGGAAACAGATTTTTTTGGGGGGGAGGGGGGGAGGGGGGGGGGATTGTTTTCAAAGATTCTTTTTCTTGAGTAGTTCTCAAAAATTTTAAGACATAAAAATAGGAAGTAGCTGTAAACATAAACACGTCACATTTGTTTATGAAAGCATCTGAAATACAGACAAAAGTGATTTAATACAAAGAGAAGAAAGAAAAGAAACCTCAATTGAGAATCACACAGCGTAGACTTGTTTGAATCAAACTGGGTTTTGCTTTTTGCTAATGGTTTTAGCTGGCTGGGTTGTACACTACTGACCGTGAAGAAACCGGTTCCAGGTTGCAAAATGGGTCTGAAGACGACAAGGGTTGTGAAAAGATACAGAAAAATAACAAAAATGGTCACTTATGTTTGCTGTAGGTTTAAAATAGTCCCTCGAGTATGGGTCGAGATAGCTTTTCCTCCAATTTTGGCCAATATACCTCTTGATTATTGACACGTGGCAAATATTAAATTAACGGACAAACTTTCTGGTACTCCAACTTCGACGGCTGATTCGGACGTCCGGTCTACCTATGATTGATGGTCATTTCTTTTAATTCGGGGATCATGGGTCCTTGTATATATAAATACTAGTGGCGGTATCACGGGCTACGCCCGGGCCCAACAGTTATTTAGCGGGGAAAGTGCACGGTTAGTCATTAATAACACATGTATTTACTTTTAAGTCACTGTTTTAAATGTCTTTAGTTTTTAGCCATGGCTTTAATAAACTTTAACTGTCCGGACGAAAATACCCTTCTGCTCATGTCCTCAACTTTTGAACTTGTAAGTTTAGGACTTCAGAACTACATGTCCTTAACTTTTAAACTTGGAACTCTAAGTTCAGGACTTCAAGACTACATGTCCTTAACTTTTGAACTTGTAACTTAGTTCATGACCAAATGTCCTTAACTTCTGAACTTCGAACTCAAACTTCAGGACCAAGTGTCCTTAGCTTTTGTACTTGTAAGTCAAAGTTGAGGAACAAATGTCCTTAACTTTTGAACTTGTAAGTCTAAGTTAAGAACTTATTGTCCTTAACTTTTGAACTTGTAACTGTAAGTTAAGGATTGTCTGTCCTTAACTTTTGTACTTGTTAATCTAAGTTCGGGACAAAGTGTCCTTAACTTTTGAACTTGTAAGTCTAAGTTAAGAACTTATTGTCCTTAACTTTTGAACTTGTAACTGTAAGTTAAGGATTGTCTGTCCTTAACTTTTGTACTTGTTAATCTAAGTTCGGGACAAAGTGTCCTTAACTTTTGAACTTGTAAGTCTAAGTTCAGGACCTATTGTCCTTAACTTTTGAACTTGAAACTCAAACTTCAGGACCAAGTGTCCTTAACTTTTGAACTTGTAAGTCTAAGTTAAAGACCTATTGTCCTTAACTTTTGAACTTGTAACTATAAGTTAAGGACTGCCCGTCCTTAACTTTTGAACTTGTAACTGTAAGTTAAGGACTGACTGTTCTTAACTTTTGAACTTGTAATTGTAAGTTAAGGACTTCAGGACTACGTGTCCTTAACTTTTGAACTTAACTCCAGGACTTCAGGACTACATGTCCTTAACTTTTGAACTTAACTTCAAGACTTTAGGACTACATGTCCTTAACTTTTGGGAAGGAATTGCATTTCCTGTTTACTCATCACACTTTTTCTTATTTTCACAACTTTTAGATCTAAAAATAAATTCAAGGAGCTAAGAGCAAATAAACTCTATTACATTAAACTCACTACAAAGAAAAATAATGATTCTGCCACAAGAGAAGTGGTAGAAGCCTAATAGCTTCAACGTCAACCAAACTTTAAACAAAAAAGTAGAGATTTTTAACATGCTTCGACAAAACAGTGATTTGTACCAGGAGAACACCAGAGAATACGAAGTCTTTATGTTTCGGCGTATTTCCGTTTGGGAAGGAGAGGGTAACATTGTCTTTTCGTATTAATTTTAATAGACTAGTGACTACTTTTGCTAGCATTAAAAATGCTGGATAAAAAGTAAATACCACTTTAAAAAGTGGCTACCCCACGCTATTTCTACTTATTTAGTAGTGTTCTTAGTCTTAAATGTCACTCACTTTGTATTTAAATTTGTCGTGTTGGTCTGTACATTGTAATAGACATATACCTTTATTGGCTGGTATATATTAGTTATATACTAATTGGACGTGATTATACATATTTTATTCAAGGAGTACCATTTACAAAATCACCAATTATTTCTAATTTAAGCGGTTGGGTGACCTATTATATAGCTTAATTCTTCCTTTAAATATCAGAATAAGAATAAATTATTATTTTTGTTGTAAACGAAATATTGTGTTAGCGTTCATCTTCAATAAATCCCAAAGGAAAAAAGTACCATAATTTTATTGGTCCCAACAATTACTTGAAAATCTAATTTTAAAATAAGCTTGCTTCATTATTTTGGTGCACTAATAAGCATCAATAAATCTTTTTCTCAACTTCTACATACTAATAATATAAATTTTAACTTACAATGTCAAGTTACTTAAAACAATTACAGATAGGTTCTCAAACAATACTATATTTCTGTTAAAAATAGGTGTCTTGTAATTTTTGGCACATTGATTAAGTAAATCATTTAATAGTATTATAAAGATATCTAGGTTACCTTTTATACCTCCTCAAATTACTCTTTTTATATGTCAGCCATATTTTATAGATCATTTATTAGATTAAGGATAGATTTCAAAAATATATTTAATGCATTTTTGTTTTATAAAGCAACACTTACTTTAGCCCAATTAATTTAGTTATAAAATTATCTTCTACTAACATATGAAATTTACCACTTTTCTCCTTACAAACTGAGGCAATCTATCAATGCCGTAGAGAATATATTAAGATATGTTTATAATTATTCTCTTGGCTTAAGTTTTACCTAATTTATAATGTGCATTATAATGAATATTTGATAAGGAACTCATATGAAATTATTTGGTAAGTTTGGTTTCTTCCAAAGAGATAAGATATTCTTTGAATTTGTACAAATCATTTACTTTTTTCACTCTAAATCTTAAGAGTCCAAACCAAAGTTTAAGTCAACAATTATGTAAATCCTTTAGGAGAAAACTTATTTGAAGTTACTAATAATTTCAAAAATCATTTCTAACAAAATGCAATATTCTACCTTTTTAAATATAAGGGAACATCAAGATGAAACCTATGTATCTTTGTTTATTTCGGTTAAACATTTGTAGACTTATATGAAAAACTGTAAATGTATGTCATGTTTTGACTATTTTGGATGTTTAAGGAAGTCTATACACAAGAAGGATAGCTAGAAAATGAAAGGTTTATTGTGGGCCCCATGTTTAAAGGGGTGAAACTTTAGAATGGCTGCACATGAAGTGCGTGAGCCGTAGATAAATAACATAAGGTGAATTCTAAAAAAAGCAGGGCCCATCTTTATTCAGAGAATTAATAGTCCTACACGGTAAATTGAGTGTGTGCATGCAAAATCTAGGTAGCGGGCCCACTTTCTCAGCAAGCTTATCCACGTATAAGTACATATGTTATTGAAAAGACTTAAGTGCCCCTATGAAGCAGGCATGTTGACGGTGAGCTGTGTGTATTCCCTCTTCTAAGAAGTAGGAAAGTAGGAACGTATAAGTACATATGTTATTGAAAAGACTTAAGTGCCCCTATGAAGCAGGCATGTTGACGGTGAGCTGTGTGTATTCCCTCTTCTAAGAAGTAGGAACACGGTAAATTGAGTGTGTGCATGCAAAATCTAGGTGGGGGGCCCACTTTCTCAGCAAGCTTATCCACGTATAAGTACATATGTTATTGAAAAGACTTAAGTGCCCCTATGAAGAGCAGGCATGTTGACGGTGAGCTTGTGTATTCCCTCTTCTAAGAAGTAGGAAAGTAGGAACGTATAAGTACATATGTTATTGAAAAGACTTAAGTGCCCCTATGAAGCAAGCATGTTGACGGTGAGCTGTGTGTATTCATATTTGGAATTTTTACTTCCTATATACTATTTGAAACTTTATTACCCTCCTAACTCAAGTATCAATTTAATTACAAGGTCATAAACAATTTATCAATTATATACAAGTAAATTATAAATGAGTATCTTTTTATATTAGGAATTGAATAAGGAATATCAGTTATTTTCTTATCCCTTTATATTTGCTCGCTCTCTCTCTCTCTCTCTCTCTTTGTCTCTCTCTCTCTACTCTCCTTCTCTGTTTTTCCCTAATTTTTCTTCATTTTATGTTCTCCATTTTTTTCTGTTTTCTTGTTGTATAGAGTTTTAATCGAATTCATCAATTGATTTCAATCGTTTTAACTTAGAAATTTCCTTTCATGTTGCACAATTATAATTGTCAATAAATAAATATTGAAGGTGTTTGACTCTCCACCATTGACAATCATTAAAAAGCTTTGAAGCTTTGAAATCGAATTTGGATTTTCAAAAATCATTATTTGTTTGGATTGGATGTTATTGGAAACAATTGGGAAGAAGAAGAACAACAACAACAACAACAATGATTTTAGTAACAACTTTATAGATAGAGTTTCATAGGCCTATTGGTAAAAAAAAAAATTAAGTTGTTAGCATTTTTGAATTTGGGAATTAAGCAAAGAAGTGTGTTATTAAGGTTTTAAGGGAGTTTTTGTAAGCTAAAAATCTTACGTCGGACTCCCCTACTATAGACCAATGCTTTTGGTAAAAGAATGGGTGAAGGCCATATGTGCCTGGAGCCTTAAAGTTTAAAGGAAAATAGTGCTTGAATAACTTCTTGGTCGTGAATGGGGTTGTTTAATGGTGATAGATCTATTTTATGATAGCTAGTGGGGCTCTTAAGGATATCATTTTAGTTGGTGTTAGTGTGCTTAGTTGTGAAAGTTGCTTGGAAGTACTGGAGTGTGTGTTGAGTTATGAGGTTGTGTTCCGTGATCCAGTTCCCTTCTACGTCTTTAAAGAAAGAGATCCTATTTTTTCTTCTTCTATTAATAACGGAAAGGTGGAAATATTTTGTGTTAGCATCACCTTCGTTGAGCCAATTAATTCTTGATCAAATTTTTCAGAAGTCTTCCTCCATTTGTAAAATATTATTATAGTCCTTAATGAGCTACTTCTCAAGATTTTGGAGGAAGATGTTAGTAGGGTATGAATGAGAATTTTGTATGCCCTCCAATCGTGCTAAAATTATTTTTTTCTTGTGGAAGATGTTACCAAAAGTAGCCTTACTCCAAGTAGTTACGTTATGTTGGAAAAGAATCGTGGCTTGAGTGAGGTCATTTTGATGCCAGCTTTGATGTACAATATTACGAAATTCAGGGTGTGAGCACCAAAAGCTTTCGAGTTTAACGGCCTTATTAGTAGGTCTAGAGATGACATTACTAATATTTATTAGAAGAAGGTTATGGTCGAAGTGATTTTTAGGGAGATGAGTAATTGTGGCATCCGGATAATGTTGGAGCCATTCCTCGTTAGCCAAGCACCTATCAAGTCGTTCAAGAATTAACCCTCTATGCCTTCTACGATGGTTAGACCAGGTATACCGACACCCCTTGAAACCTAGGTCTATTAAATTATAATTATTAATGCATGTCCAAAAATTAAAGGATCTACCACGACACACCGGTCTCCCGCCCCATTTTTCATCATGGTTAAGAATATCATTAAAGTCTTCGGCAACTAACCAAAGACCAGTGTGTGACTGTGACATGGATTCTAGGCTATCCCATAATAGTCTATGAATACTCATTTTTGTACTAGCATAAATAACACTAGAAATCCAAGAAATATGGCTAGGGCATACCTGTATCATGGCATGTAATTCTTGGTCAGCTTGCCTAATACGAGTGACAATGACCATGTTTGTAAGCCACATTAGAACGATCCCACCTGCTCTACCTTGGGTAGGTACCTCTAGGAAATCGTCAAAATGGAATTCATCTATGAGTCCCACGTGATTTTTCATCTTTGTTTTAAGCAAGGCCACCATGCATGGCCTGTGAGTAGTAACTAGATCACAGAAGTTTCTCTTAAAGGCATCATTATTAGCCCCCTAGTATTCCAAACTACAAAACTAGTGGGCCTATTCATGGGGGTATTCTGGTTGGGAGGGTGTAAAGTCACTTGACTCTCTTTGACAGAAAATTGACTTCCCCTCAGGGTTGGGGTCATCACAGCATACTTCGCTAGAGCTCTGTTTATTGCAGGACGAAGAACAAAGGAGCACTTCTATCACGACCCAACGTATGGGCCGCAACGGGCACCCGGTGCCTTACTCAACCGAGTACCAACATAACATATTTGTCTTATCGTACTATCATGGGTAAATGGGCCAAAAAGGTCGTCATGAGATAACCAGAATAAATATAAGTGCATACTAGACATAGGATGACTCAACATTATATAGAAACTTATACATGCGACACAAGGGACTATAAGGCCGACACGATCATTTGTACACTCAAAACGTAGGTCGAAAAGGCCATACAAGTATCCATATACCTGACATCTGTCTACAAGCCTCTAAGAGTATATAAAAATCATAAAGGTCGGGACAGGGCCCCGCCATACCAATAAATACATGTCCAAATCTTACTGACCAAATAGGCAACTCCAGAGCAAGTGGGGTGTACCAACACCTTCCGCTGAGCTGATATCCTACTAAGTGGACTCTCAACCTGTGTATCGGGACCTGTGGGCATGAAACATAGCGTCCCCAGACAAAAAAGACATCAATACGAATAAAGTACCGAGTATGTAAGGCAGGAAAGCAAAAATATGAACAATAATGTAAAGAGAGGCGGAGAAAATACAGCCTGTAACATCTGAGTGCTTCTGAGGGCGACTGACATGAAATGCATGATACATAAATATATACACATACTTTTAAAACCATACACCTCTATTAGCATCATCATCATATCACCCGGCCTCGAAGAGGACTCGATAAAAACGTACCCGGCCACGTGGAGCTCGGTAAAACCCAACTGATCAATGGTTGCACAATATGTGTCGTACCCGGACGACTATAGCGCGACTCAATAGAATAAAATAGATATTATATATAATGCATGATGTCACGACCCAAAATCCATAAGGTCGTGATGGCGCCAGACACCACTGTCAGGCAAGCCAATCATTAATTAGTTGAAATACATTCATGTTTTAACACTTTTTGTAATGACCTGGCCGGTCATTTTGGAGAGTTAGCACCCCGATCCCCTGATAAATGTTCCTCCTATGTCTTATTAGGTTAATGGAACGATTCGGAGCGTTGAGTGATGAAAATTGGAGTGTTTTTTGGACATATAGTCCATTAAGGTGAGCTTTAACCTTAGAAATTGGGCCGGAGCGGGAGCTGTGTGAAAACGGATCCGGAATGGAAATTCGTTGACTCCGTTAGCTCCACTGAGTGATTTCGGGGTTGGGAGCGTGTTCAGAATGTGTTTTTGAGGCCAGCCGTAGATTTAGGCTTGAATTGGCGAAAAATAGAATTTCGGCGATTTCGGCCGATAGGTGAGATTTTGATATCGGACTCGGAATGGAATTCCGAAAGCGACAGCAGGTCCGGAATGTCATTTATGACTTCTGTGCAAAATTTGAGGTCATTCAGACGAGTTTAGACGTGGTTCGGCGTCGGGGGTGAATTCTTGAAAATCCATATGATTCTTAGGCTTGAATCTATGCATTTTTGGGTATTTTGATGTTATGGGACGTGTTTTTAAGGCTCGACTAAGTTGGAATGAGGTATTGGGGTCAGTTGGTGGTTTTGGTTGAGGTCTCGTGGGCCTCGGGGTTGTTCCGGATGCTTAACGGAAGAATTTTGGACTTGGTAAATTGCTGAACCAGGCTCCTTCTGGTGTTTCCGCACCTGCGATGGAAATTCCACAGGTGCGAGCTCACAAGAGCGGCCCCCTAGCCACAGGTGCGAGGTTGGGCCAGGCCTTCCCTGTCTCCGCAGGTGCGATTGGGTTTCTGCAAGTGCGGAGCCGCACCAGCGACAAAAGGCCCGCATGCGCGACCTCTGTCCAGCTTAAGTGAAACCCAAACCTGCGATGCCTTTTTCCGCAGGTGCGGTGAAAGGGACCGCATGCGCGGAAATCCCTGTTCATATTCCAAAAAATTCGAGGGTTATGTTATTTCACCATTTTTTAGTCTTGGGAGCTCGGGAGAGGCGATCTTTGAGAGGATTTTCACCTGGGTAATCGAGGCAAGTGATTACTATACACCATAGGTTAATTCCCATGTTCCTAATCTTAAATTCCACCCTTAAATTTGAGATTTTTGAGTTGAAATTGGGGAAAATTGAAAGAAACTTCCTAGACCGATTTTTGGGGTTTCGATTGGGTGTTTGACCTCCGATTTGAGAGATTTGCATATGGTTAGACTCGTGAGCGAACAAGGGTTCAGAAAATATAAATTTTTCCCGATTCCGAGACGTTGGCCCGAGGGGCGTTCTGGTCAAATTTTCTAATTTCACGTATTAGTTCTGAATTAATTAGTTATTTCAATTTCTTGAATTTATATTTACGTTATCCAATCGAATTGAATAGATTTGGGCCACCCGGAGTTGGATACTCGTGGCAAGAGAGTGATTAGCGGTTGATTTGCACAATTGAGGTAAGTGGCTTGCCTAACTCTGTGTTGGAAAATTTCTCTTAGGCATTTTTACTGGTTTTTGCTATAAAACCCCCGTGTACGTGAGGTGACGAGCGCGTGCACGGGATATTTTCACTGAAGTTCATCATTTCTTTCTACATAATGCTTCCTTTTCAACTTTATTATTACTGTCATAATTTAAATTGCATAATAACTTAAGATTTATCATGGTAAATTGATTTCTAACTGATTTTCCAATCGTTACTATTCTTTGAAACTGATTTAATGATTTTTCTTCGAGATTTCCAACTGGTTTTTCCTCAAACCCTTAAACTACGTTATTTTGGAGACTTACTTTATATTACGTAAAAATACAGGGATTGCGGGCAGAGACCTGAGCCTTTCCCTCATTTTGCATTGCATACAGGGATTGCGGGCATAGACATGAGCATTTCCCTCATTCTGCATTACATACAGGGATTGCAGGCATAGACATGAGATTTGGGAAGAAGGTTAAGCTGAGTCCGAGGTTCATTGGCCCTTTTGAGATATTGCAGCGGGTTGGGGAGGTTGCTTATGAGTTGGCCTTGCCTCCCAACCTAGCAGGTGTTCATCCGGTATTCCACGTGTCCATGCTCCGAAAGTATCACGGTGACCCGACTCATGTGTTGGATTTCAGCTCAGTCCAGTTGGACAAGGACCTATCATATGTTGAGGAGCCTGTGACCATTTTGGACAGGCAGGTTAGAAAGCTCAGATCGAAGGATATTGCTTTAGTCAAGGTGCAGTGAAGAGGTCATACAGTCGAGGAGGCGACTTGGGAGACCGAGCAGGATATCCGGAGTAAGTACCCTCACCTATTCACAGCTTCAGGTATGTTTCTATACTCGTTCGAGGACGAACGATTTTCTTAAGAGGGGGAGAATGTAACGACCTGACTGGTCGTTTTGGAGATTTAGCGCCCCGATCCCCTGATAATTGTTCCTCATATGTCTTATTAGGTTACTGGAACGAGTTAGAGCATTGAGTGATGAAAATTGGAGTGTTTTTGGACATATAGTCCTTTAAGGTGAGCTTTAACCTTAGAAATTGGGCCGGAGTGGGAGCTGTGTGAAGACGGATCCGGAATGGCAATCCGTCAACTCCATTAGCTCCGTTGAGTGATTTCGGGGTTGGGAATGTGTTCGGAATGTGTTTTTGAGGCCAGACGTAGATTTAGGCTTGATTTGGCCAAAGTTAGAATTTCGGCGATTTCGGCCGATAGGTGATATTTTGATATCGGACTCAGAATGGAATTCAAAAAGCGACAGCAGGTCTGGAATGCCATTTATGACTTGTGTGCAAAATTTGAGGTCATTCGGACGAGTTTAGACGTGGTTCGACGTCGGGGGTGAATTCTTGAAAATCCCTATGATTCTTAGGCTTGAATCTATGCAATTTTGGGTATTTTGATGTTATGGGACGTGTTTTTAAGGCTCGACTAAGTTGGAATGAGGTATTGGGGTTAGTTGGTGGTTTTGGTTGAAGTCCCGGGGGCCTCGGGGTTGTTCTGGATGCTTAACGAAAAAATTTTGGACTTGGTAAATTGCTGAACCAGGCTCCTTCTGGTGTTTCCACACCTGCGATGGAAATTTCGCAGGTGCGAGCTCGCAAGAGCGGACCCCTAGCCGCAGGTGCGAGGTTGGGCCAGCCTTCCCAGTCTCCGCAGGTGCGATTGGGTTTCCGCAGGTGCGGAGCCGCACCATCGACAAAAGGCCCGCAGGCGCGACCTCTGTTCAGCTTAAGTGAAACCCACACCTGCGATGCCTTTTTCCGCAGGTGCGGTACCGCAGGTGCGGTGAAAGGGACCGCAGGCGCGTAAATTACTGTTCATATTCCAAAAAATCCGAGGGTTATGTTATTTCACCATTTTTGTGTCTTGGGAGCTCGGGAGAGGCGATCTTTGAGAGGATTTTCACCTGGGTAATCGAGGTAAGTGATTACTATACACCATAGGTTAATTCCCATGTTCCTAATCCTAAATTCCACCCTTAAATTCGAGATTTTTGAGTTGAAATTGGGGAAAGTTGAAAGAAACTTCCTAGACCTATTTTTGGGGTTTCGATTGGGTGTTTGACCTCCGATTTGAGATATTTTCATATGGTTAGACTCGTGAGCGAACAAGGGTTCAGAAAATATAAATTTTTCCCGATTCCGAGACGTGGGCCCGAGGGGCGTTTTGGTCAAATTTTCTAATTTCGCGTATTAGTTCTGAATTAATTAGTTATTTCGATTTCTTGAATTTATATTTACGTTATCCCATCGAATTGAATAGATTTGGGCCACCCGGAGTTGGATACTCGTGGCAAGAGAGTGATTAGCGGTTGATTTGCACAGTTGAGGTAAGTGGCTTGCCTAACTCTGTGTTGGGAAATTTCCCTTAGGCATTTTTACTGGTTTTTGCTATAAAAACCCCGTGTACGTGAGGTGACGAGCGCGTGCACGGGATATTTTCACTGAAGTTCCTTATTTCTTTCTACATAATGCTTCCTTTTCAACTCTATTATTACTGTTATCATTTAAATTGCATAATAACTTAAGATTTATCATGGTAAATTGATTTCTAACTGATTTTCCAATCGTTACTATTCTTTGAAACTGATTTAATGATTTTTCTTCGAGATTTCCAACTGGTTTTTCCTCAAACCCTTAAACTACGTTATTTTGGAGATTTACTTTATATTACGTATAAATACAGGGATTGCGGGCATAGACCTGAGCCTTTCCCTCATTTTGCATTGCATGCAGGGATCGCGGGCATAGACCTGAGCCTTTCCCTCATTCTGCATTGCATACAGGGATTGCGGGCATAGACCTGAGCCTTTTCCTCATACTGCATTGCATACATAGGGATTGCGGGCAGAGACCTGAGCCTTTCCCTCATATTGCATTGCATTGTACCTTTACTTTCTTACAGAGCTTTATATATATATTGCGTTGATCCGAGCATTTGATTATACCGTTTCTTGCTAGCCTTTACTCATAATTCCTGTCGATTATCACCTGCTTTACTTACTTGTTCTCTATATCTGTTACTTTGCAAACCTCAGTAGGGCCTCTACCTGACCTCGTCACTACTTGACTGGGGTTAGGCTTGGCACTTACTGGGTACTGAATGTGGAGTACTCACGCCCTTCTGCGCATGTTTTCCGCATGTGCAGATCCAGGTCCTAGTACGCGGTATCTCAGCTAGCCAGCAGCAGCAGTGTCAGGAGACTTGAGGTATAATCTGCAGCGTCCGCAGATCTCCGAGTCCCCTTCCTATCTTGAAGTTGTAGTACTTGTAGATGAAACTATACGGTCTTTTCTTTCCAGTTGTACATATTGAGCAGTAGAGTAGCTTGTGATGTATTGTGATATTCCGGGTTCTGGGTAAAGGAACTGTTAATGCTGAGTGGCGTCGACTTTACTATGATTTATCTCACTTACTGTTATTTTACCTGTTTTATCTAAATTTCGCTTAAGGTATAGGCTTACCTAGTCGTCTAGACTGGGTGCCGTCACGAGACCCAGTCGGAGGGAGAAATGGGTCGTGACACTTTCGAAATTGTTATCTTTCACTTAATACATAATAACTAGATAAAAATCCATTAAGTAAAAGCAACAATCTATTTTTCCAATTTAATAAAAATACAACCCAATTACATCCTAGAAACCCGGTTTCACAAGTAGTTGAGCAATTTCTAAGACTTTTTACAAAATGCTACAAAGCTTGTCCGAAATACAAATTGGACAAGGACTTTAGAATAAAATAAATACAATACATAGAGGAAGACTCTGCCGGCTACGGATCGCCTCCGGATGATGCAGCTCGCCTAAGTCTCCAAGCCAGCCTCATCGCTATGAAAGTACCTGTGCAACAAAACAAAATGCACAGCAAGTGTAGCATGAGTACGAAAACAACGTGGACTAAGTAAGTATCCCGCCTAACCTCAGAGAGGTAGTGACGAGGGGTAAAATTAGACACTCACTAAGGTCCAACAGTATAATATATGACAGAATATAAAGAAATACAGTAGGCATGTAAGACAGTGAGCAACA
The DNA here is from genome assembly GCA_005239495.1 of Nicotiana undulata. Taxonomy (NCBI): domain Eukaryota; kingdom Viridiplantae; phylum Streptophyta; class Magnoliopsida; order Solanales; family Solanaceae; genus Nicotiana; species Nicotiana undulata. The sequence goes on from ML255027.1 coordinate 62,170, forward strand.
ATGCGTATCAAGCACAGAAATCCAGGTAATTACTGAAATATAAATAACAATGTTCACCTTTATTTCTCCCAAATATCTGTCCAGCCAATATCCATGAAACAATACCAAGTAGTCATGCGCACACATGAATAAGAAAACCGGCCGGAGTCGTAAGGGAGACATCTAAGTACTGTTTGGTCGTAAAGCTTCCCCCGCTCGCCTATCATACCTGCGACTCGGGTGCTGACACATATATACCGAATTATCATAAAGCTTCCCCCGCTCGCGAATCATACCTGTGGCTCCGGTGCTGACACATATATACTGAATTATCATAAAGCTTCCCCCACTCGCGAATCATACCTGCGACTCAGGTGCTCATATGTACACATATTCACATAATAAATTCACATTTTTGTCAAGAAAAAACTTCTCAGGAAAGTGTTAAAATTTTCTTTAGGTGAACCTGAAGATAGTATTTAAATCATGTTTGAAATTCATTTGCCAAGTTTAATAATGTTCAATAATATAACCTTATCAGGAACACAATTATGCAAGGAAGGATCCATTCTTTTCTCAATTGATTAAGAAAAATGAGCTCTAACCTTTTTAGTATTCAATCACTAACTCGATCATCTCACCAGGCTAATATCATTGATAAATTCACCAGGACAACAAGTAAGGCATGCTCGTGGGTCCTAGAACTACCCGGACATGGCATAACAGTAGCTACGCACGGACTCCCGTCACCTCGTGCGTACGTAGCCCCCGCAAACAATAGCATATATTCATTTAGTTCACCTATGGGGAAAATTCCCCCTCACAAAGTTAGAAAGGATACTTACCTTGTGTCGAACCTACTTTTCGGGCCAAGAATGCGCCCGAAACTCCAAACTCGTCTTCTAGGGACTCGAAACTAGCCACAAGTTACTTAATTATATCAATAAATGCTAAATGAATCAATTCTAATGCATGGAAATGAGTTTTCTAAAGTCTTTCCCCAAAAGTCAAAAATCGAACTCGGGCCCGCTCGGTCCAAACCCGAAATTCGAACCAACACCCGATTACCCATTTGCCCCCGAGCCCGGATATATAAATGGTTTTGGAATCCGACCTCAATTTGAGGTCTAAATCCCCAAATTTCAATATTCTTAGGTTTTACCCAAAATTTCCAATTCCACCATGAAAACCCTAGATTCTAGGATGAAATCTTGTAAAAAGAAGTTAAGGAGTGAAGAAAATGAGTTAGAAATCACTTACAAATATTTTGGAGAAGAAAGAGTGTTTGGAAAATCGCCTCTTATGTTTTTGGGGTCTTGAAAAATGAAAAATAACTGAAAATCCCACTTATTTATACTCCTCTCAGGCCCCTCCACCGCGGTTCGCGAAAAAAGGACCGCGGCCGCGCTAGCAAAAGTCAAGAAAAACTGAAGAAAATCAAGAAAAATGACTGCAGTGAAATTCTTTAGTATTTTGGCCATAACTTTCTCTACAGATGTCCAAATTACGATTTCCTTACCCTACTCCCAACTAGACACGAAGGGCTACAACTTTTGTTTTTGAATCATCTCAAAATTCCTTGTAGATCAAAAGATATAAGCCTCCGAAGTCGGACTAGTGGCCCAGCTCCTCCACCGCGGACCGCGAAAACACGACCGTGGCCGCGAAGCCCCCCCACTGCGGCCAGCACAAAAAGGACCGTGGACCGCGATGGTGGGTTTAGGGATTTGACCCCTCTGACCTGCAACAACTATATTTTAGCCTAAAGACATCCCGTGACCTACCTGGAACTCACCCGAGCCCTAGGAACTTCAAACCGAATGTTCCAACCAGTCCCAAATCATCCCACGGACTTGCTCGAGCCTTCGGAACACCCAAAACAATGCTAAAAGTCAGAATCACACCTCGAAACCCCTAGAATCAAACTTAAGAACTTTAAGTTCTTGAATTCGTTAACAATGCGCCGAACCAATCTATACTACTCGGAATGACACCAAATTTTGCAAGCAAGTCATACTCGACATTACGGACCTGCTCAAACTTTTGGAATCGCATTCCGACCCTGATATCAAAATTTTCACTTCCGGACAGATTCTTCAAAAACCTTCAAATTTCTATCTTTAGCCAAATGACTTCAAAATGACCTCCGGACATCCGAATTCACTTTCGATCGCGCTCCCAACTCCAGAATCACCATACAAAGCTATTCCCAGCCTCGGGATCCCAACGGACATCACTACCACTGAAATGCGCTTCAAGCCAAACTTAGGAAATTCCTTCAAAAAAATGTTGAATTCCACAATATACGCCGAAACGCTCCCGGGTTATCCAAATCCCGATTCGGATATACGCCCAAGTCCGAAATCATCATACGAACCTGCAGGAACCTTCAAATTCTGATTCGGAGGTCATTTACTCCAAATTCCAGTCTTAGTCGATTCTTCCAACTTAAGGCTTCTAAAATGAAAAATTTCTTTCCAATTCCACCCGAACTTCCCGAATTTCAATTCCGACCATGCGTACGAGTCATAATACATGAAATGAAGCTGCTCATGACCTCAAAATGCTGAATGACGCACTAGAGCTCAAAACGACCGATCGGGTCGTTACATTCTCCCCCACTTAAATAGACGTTCGTCCTTGAGCGTGCCAATAACTACTCCAGGGTTATCTGAAATCACTGTTTAACACCTCGAGCACCTGCCCGTGCCACCACAACCCAGTTGAGCACATTAGCTTGATCAAATCTGAAGGTATTCCCTTTTATCCATATAATAAGCTCCGAACCCAGTTCCAACACCTGGAATTTCTTTACAAGGCCTAGTTCCAATATAAAAACACCGTATCAATTACTACATGAGGTACCAAGACATGGTTGCATACCTTTGCTGAATTTAGCACTATGCACCATATATTTCCTTATCCAACCACAATGACATTCCCTGAACCTTAATAGCCAAAATTCCACAAATCTGACGCTCCCATTGCATCTGCTGACATACATAACATCCTGCTATAATGCTGACGATACAACCACAACGGAGGAGATGTGTAGAAACTGCTAACCAATTGCAGAGTTAACCAAACATTGAATCTCTCCTTTTTGACTAAAATCATTTCCTCATCACTAACCAAATACTGGTATTTGTTCTCTACCATAATTCACAAAATCCCATCGCATTGATCCCTGATCCAATAGTCTCGTCTCACCCAGTATGAGCTGCTCAGATAACCAATCACCCCAGAACTAACCAACAGTCTCACACGATGCCACAATGCGCCAATAGGCCACAATTTGAATATGATACATAAGGAAATGACTCAGGAAGGGACTACTCGACTCACGCAACTAATATGAACTTTCCTAAGAAACTAGGAAGTAAAACACGAGAAAAATAATAATTATAGGAGCCCTACTCAACATTACACTGTTGCGGCGTGCAACCCGATCCAAATAACATACCCGTGGAGGCGTGCCACCCGATCCCATCATAAGATTTACATAAGGAAATATACACGGAGTTGAATTGCTCACTATTTCAAATTACTAAATATCGGTCACAAGCATGCTAAGTGCATAATACCATTCTGGGGAGACTGATAGAGCCATATGCTACAAACTCAAGCACAACTGAGGTGCGATATATAAAATATGAATCTCGAGAGCCATCCCACTCACATAACCTCATCACTACGCGGAATCTCAACACATACAAAATTATCAAGCCGTTTCACAACTCACACGACACGATCATAATATACCTGAATTTGACGAAGATAGAACAACATCTAATATTCCAACACCCCTCCTCAAGGAGCGCTATACTGAAATGAACATACCTGATTCACATGGAGCCCACAACCACATTGAATCCATTCACAACCCTCAAGCTGATTCCGCTCACACTGCACTAGGCTAATAGCTTCACCTGGGTCCATAATACCCAATTCCTCTCATAATACACAAAAATAACCATCATAGTCGGGACAAACACCCCACAATCCACAATCAACTGAACCGAACGCCTTCCAGGCATAAATTCTCAATTAAGCAATATTATACTCCTTTATACTTGGTCTAATTCTTCAACCAATCCGAAGACTACATGTCACACTTATGCCATCTTCCCGTGGTCACGCTCCCACGACCTTCCACGAGGCAACAAGTCTGCACCTCCATTCCACCAACCACACATATGCTGCAAAACACATCAAGAACCCATGACCAGGGTGCAAAGCCTCTTTCACCGAATATCGATCTCAGGTGACACTGAAGATACCCCTGCTTACTCTAAACTTCCAAATAACTTTTTCTTGCTCCTCCGAGCTCATGACATCCTTGTTAACGCCGAACCGCAATCCGATTCTTACTTCCAGCTCCACACTGACTACTGCGCCCAACATGCCGATATGGAATAACATAGGAATTCCATCATACTTCCTGAACCTCTAGTAGGGTGAACATTTCATCATATAGAAACCTCTTACTTACCTCAATTCATGAGAACCATAACAACACACAAGTGAATTCTCACAATCACAATATATGCAAATCCTTAAGTAGTGGTCTGAACCCCCATAAACCTTCCGGGATCCGCCTACACCTGACAGGCCATAACACTTGAATGCTTCCAAATGATATCTATTACGACGGCCAACAAGCCCCACACACATCTGCACAAACCATACACATACTCAATCACACCGAAGGAACTGATCACCGCCGTACTTGTGCCATTTCAACCATGTCTAACCCATCTATCTTATTTTAATCATCCTTAATTGCCTCAGAATCAACAGTAACCCCATTCAACTCATAACAAACTCAATCCTCACTCATCCCAAGTGGCCTTGATTCACGAGACCATGTTGTCTAAGTCTCACAACCCGTCTCATACCCTCATGGTAAACTTTCTACAACCCGGAGTTTACTTCTCTCACTCTCCCAATACTATCCTGCATGCTGAAACATATCATAGAACACTCTAACCATCTTCCCTTTTCTCGGAAATAATATTGCAAAAGCTCGACTCTCAATCATATTGCTGCCCGAAACCCTTAAACGCCGCATTCTTAACCTTTGAATTCACAAGGACCGCTATTGAGAGTCACCCACTCTGACTGGCCTCGAATACAATCAAATCCAAGGCTCTTCTAGCACATAAACACCATTTTCAAAGAAGCACGTGACGAAGTCACTACCCTACAGCTCGCCCATGCCTTAAGCATAAATTCTGAATCTCCCAAAACCTAACCCTGGTCCAATAGGACCAACTTTTGCACACATTCGTCAAATCCCACGCACAATCACCATTTTACTCCTTTCCCTTAGCTGCAATAACTTTCCATAATGCCGACAATCCGCCACCCCATGAGAACACAATCCTACAACCAAACTGCAGGTGGTGGGACTCCCCCACTTAGCCCGAAGCTACTCCTTGCACTACTCTAGACCCATGCTGGAACCCCTCCTCCTTTGTTAACATAATCTTGCTCAACCAACCCATCCAATTCTTCCGAATTCCTCCGTTAGCCTTCCCTAAATACTCCAATCCTCTAGTATCATTCAGACATTCTGCCTCCTACCGAGCAGCCACTAGAATTCCTCGCAGAAACTTGCCAACCACACAACCGCTAACCTATTCACAGGAGAAAACCCACATGTGGAAATCACCAACTGACACCTTCCAACGACGCCGTAATGCACACTCTCTACCACATCAATACCCCATCCTAAGCCTGTTCTCATTCACCAACTTTACCTGTCCGTCCACTCCTCATAGACATCTACTAAATGCGCTACCATATCTTCTAATTCACCACTATGTTGTCGCTCTCCCACTTTGGTTTACCTTATTCCTTAAGCACTACCTGATTTCCTTTCCTTACGCCTGGCCTTTTTAGAAATTTAGCCCCCGTCTGACATTTGCTCACATGTTTTCCTTCATCGTATGCTGCCCAATCATTGCCTCAATTCAATATCATCCCCTGTAGCGCTTAAACCAGCAGATCCCCACAACTTCAAAACTCTCCGATGATCATCTCCCTCGAGCCGCCTTCATTAGAAATGCTTATTCCATATTGAACCACAACACACCACGACCTCTGACAACCACTTCTTCAATGCTTCTTCACAGTACTCTGACCCCATTCCACCGAAGAAGCCATGGCACCGACGAACTTAACACATTCCATTCGATCAATGACGACGATATCACAACACATGTGAATATTCCACCTCACTTGAATACACCAAGTCTTACTACCTTATCAATCCGAACCGGACCATTCATAGTCCAAATGCCTTTCCTCCGCCGGAACTAAAATACTAAAATCTCAAAATCACGCCCTGAGATATTCATCACCCTAACATATGGGCAAGCATTTTAGCATCATATAGACATCACGTGATAACCAATCGTAAGCATCATCATAAACTGAGCATAATCTCAAAGTTCTCAAAATCACTATTACTGGCTGAAACAACATATTACTCTTCCGTAGAGCCACGACAATAGCCCCAATCAACTTCGCAGGGAGAAACATCCCGCACCACATCCATAGTATCATTAAAATTCCTCAAATCCTCAATTCGTAGCAAGCGCTTCGCGACGCGTAAGATTGAGTAGGAAGAAACATAGGCATAAGCCTTAAAGGAATCAAATCGCACGATGAGGAATCAAGAAGGGAAGTACTCCTAACAGCCCTGTAGCCTCTCGAAGATAAGTACAAACGTCTCTGTACCGATCTGCAAGACTCTACTAGACTTGCTCATGACTCGTGAGACCTAAAGGAACATAGTGCTCTGATACCATGTTGTCACGACCCAAAATCCATAAGGTCGTGATGGCGTCGGACACCACTGTCAGGAAAGCCAATCATTAATTAGTTAAAATAAATTCTTGTTTTAACACTTTCAAAATTGTTACCTTTTACTTTAATACATAATAACTAGATAAAAATCCATTACGTAAAAGCAACAACCTATTTTTCCAATTTAATAAAAATACAACCCAATTACATCCCAGAACCCGGTGTCACAAGTACATGAGAAATTTCTAAGACTTTTTACAAAATGCTACAAAGCTTGTCCGAAATATAGTTGGACAAGGACTTTAGAATAAAATAAATACAATACATAGAGGAAGACTCTGCCGGCTGCGGATCCCCTCCGGATGATGCAGCTCGCCTAAGTCTCCAAGCCAGCCTCATCGCTATGAAAGTACCTGTGCAACAAAAAAAATGCATAACAAGTGTAGCATGAGTACAAAAACAACGTGTACTCAGTAAGTATCCCGCCTAACCGCAGAGAGGTGACGAGGGGTCAAATTAGACGCTCACTAAGGTCCAATAGTATAATATATGACAGGATATAATGAAATACAGTAGGCATGTAAGAGAGTGAGCAGCAATGCGTATCAAGCACAGAAATCCAGGTAATTACTGAAATATAAATAATAATGTTCACCTTCATTTCTCCCAAATATCTGTCCAGCCAATAACCAGGAAACAGTACCAAGTAGTCATGCGAGCACAGAAATAAGACAACCGGCCGGAGTCGTAAGGGAGACATCTAAGTACTGTTTGGTCGTAAAGCTTCCCCCGCTCGCCTATCATACATGCGACTCGGGTGCTGACACACATATATACCGAATTATGATAAAGTTTCCCCCGCTCGCGAATCATACCAGCGACTCGGGTGCTGACACATATACCGAATTATCATAAAGCTTCCCCCGCTCGCGAATCATACCTGCGACTCGGGTGCTCATATGTACACGTATTCACATAATAAATTCACATTTTTGTCAAGAACAACTTCTCAGGAAAGTGTTAAAATTCTCTTTAGGTGAACCTGAAGATAGTATTTAAATCATGTTTGAAATTCATTTGCCAAGTTTAATAATGTTCAATAATATAACCTTATCAGGAACACAATTATGCAAGGAAGGATCCATTCTTTTCTCAATTGATTAAGGAAAATGAGCTCTAACCTTTTTAGTATTCAATCACTAACTCGATCATCTCATCAGGCTAATATCATTGATAAATTCACCAGGACAACAAGTAAGGCATGCTCGTGGGTCCTAGAACTACCCGGACATGGCATAACAGTAGCTACGCACGGACTCCCGTCACCTCGTGCGTACGTAGCCCCCGCAAACAATAACATATATTCATTTAGTTCACCTATGGGGACAATTCCCCCTCACAAAGTTAGAAAGGATACTTACCTTGTGTCGAACCTACTTTTCGGGCCAAGAATGCGCTCGAAACTCCAAACTCGTCTTCCAGGGACTCAAAACTAGCCACAAGTTACTTAATTATATCAATAAATGCTAAATGAATCAATTCTAATGCATGGAAGTGAGTTTTCTAAAGTCTTTCCCCAAAAGTCAAAAATCAAACCCGGGACTGCTCGGTCCAAACCCAAAATTTGGACCAACACACGATTATCCATTCGCCCTCGAGCCCGGATATATAAATGGTTTTGGAATCCGACCTCAATTTGAGGTCTAAATCCCCAGATTTCAATATTCTTAGGTTTTACCCAAAATTCCTAATTCCACCATGAAAACCCTAGATTCTAGGATGAAATCTTGTAAAAAGAAGTTAAGGAGTGAAGAAAATGAGTTAGAAATAACTTACAAATATTTTGGAAAAGAAAGAGTGTTTGGAAAATCGCCTCTTATGTTTTTGGGGTCTTGAAAAATGAAAAATAACTGAAAATCCCACTTACTTATACTCCTCCCAGGCCCCCCACCGCGGTCCGCAAAAAAAGAACCGCGGCCGTGCTAGCAAAAGTCAAGAAAAACTGAAGAAAATCAAGAAAAATGACTGCAGTGACATGCTTTAGTATTTTGGCCATAACTTTCTCCACCGATGTAAAAATTACGATTTCTTTATCTTTATAGAAACTAGACACGAAGGAATACAACTTCCGGGTTTAATCATCTCAAAATTCCTTGTAGATCAAAAGATATAAGCCTCCGAAGTCGGACTAGTGGCCCAGCTCCTCCACCGCGGCCGCGAACCCCCCCCCCCACTGCGGCCATTACAAAATGGACCTCGGTGGTGGGTTCAGGGATTTGACCCCTCTGACCTGCAACAACTATATTTTAGCCTAAAGACATCCCGGGACCTACCCGGAATTCACACGAGCCCTCGAAACTTCAAACCGAATGTTCCAACCAATCCCAAATCATCCCACAGACTTGCTCGAGCCTTCGGAACACCTAAAACAATGCTAAAACTCAGAATCACACCTCGAAACCCCTAGAATCAACTTAAGAACTTTAAATTCTTGAATTCGTTAACAATACGCCGAACCGACCTATACTACTCGGAATGACACCAAATTTTGTAAGCAAGTCATATTAGACATTACGCACTTGCTCAAACTTTCAGAATCGCATTCCGACCCCGATATCAAAATTTCCACTTCCGATCGGATTCTTCAAAAACTTTCAAATTTCTATCTTTAGCCAAATGATTTCAAAATGACCTCCGGACATCCGAATTCACTTCCGATCGCGCTCCAAACTCCAGAATTACCATACGAAGCTATTCCTAGCCTTGGGATCCCAACAGACATCAATATCACTGAAATGCGCTTCAAGCCAAACTTAGGAAATTCCTTCAAAAAAATGCTGACTTCCACAATATACGCCGAAACTCTCCCGGGTTATCCAAATCCCGATCCGGATATACGCCCAAGTCCAAAATCGTCATATGAACCTGCATGAACCTTCAAATCCTGATTTGGAGGCCGTTTACTCCTAAATCCAGTCTTAGTCGATTCTTCCAACTTAAGGCTTCTAAAATGAAAATTTTCTTTCCAATTCCACCCGACCAACCCGAATTTCAATTCCGACCATGCGTACGAGTCATAATACCTGAAATGAAGCTGCTCATGACCTCAAACTGCTAAACGACGCGCTAGAGCTCAAAATGACCGGTCTGGTCGTTACACTTGCTGGACTCATGGAATCACGCTCTGAATCTTTTGGAGTGACGTAAGGTAGTTTCACCTTCTATTAACATTATGGTCATCATACCATGAATATGAAATTCACTAGGACTCAAGGATCATACATACTTTCTTAGAATAACTTTGTAAGGAAAGAACAACATGGACCACCTTAGTTGCTAGGAGTAGATTATTATGAAATAGCGTATCGTTTACGTTCGTTTCACTTTAGATCGTGCCAAAATAATGAAGGAAGATCCTTAGCATACCTTTGCAATCTTCTCTCCATTCGTCAACTAAGCTCAATAGGATCTTCTTACGTCTACAATGAGAACCCGACTTCGTCGTCATCATAAGCATTTTAATCTCATATTATAAAAACCAATATTCTACAAGAAAACGGACATCACCTCCCCTGTTTTAACTACATCCCATATGTTACCAAAATCACCAAACAACCCAAACAACAATAATATAATTCACAATAAGCTCTCCGATTATTTCAACAATCATTTTGAGCGGCAAGCTCGATTGGAATCTGTATAACCCATATCACACCTTATAGACTTCTTAAATTAACTTAACAACATCAATAATATGATAATGAAGTAATTCATCAATGATTCCATCCTTATACCATATATTTATATCAAAGGAAACAATCCAGAACTCCAACTTTCTTCAATTAGCAACTTTATTCACTAGTTCATGTCTAGTCCAAGCATTTAACTTAATCAACATCAATATAAACTTAAGCACATGCAATAACACAATAAACATACCTTCTAAAGTATCTTCAAGTTTAAATCCAAGTTATATTTAGCTTACAACAGCCCTCAATGACAATACAACACAATAGAAGTGACTTAAGCTAATCCAAGTATTATCTTGTAGTTTATTACCCTAACAACTTAACCAACATACAAGAAAGTTTAAGCAAAATTAGTAGGTTGTTATACTAACCTTAACCAGTAGAAAAAACTTTAAATTTCAGCAAAACACAGCTCACAACTATACTCAATGACAACACAACCTCAAAGAGGTGTTATTCTTCACTAGAACTAACTTTTGATGTTGAAATATGGTGTAATCCATTTGCAAGACTTGAAATAACCTAGGGTTGATATGAAACCATGGGAGAGTATTTTAAAGAACATAAAAAACTTAAATAAACCTCCCACACGAGCTGGAACCACCCAAAAATCAGCAACAACAAGAAGAACAAGAAAGTTACTAGCGCGAAGGGGACTTCCGACACTTGATTTGTGTTGTTTGCCCTTTGTTTGGGTCTTGGATCATGAGAGAACCTTGAGAGAGTGTTTTAAGGTGTATAGTGTCTGAAGATACTGAAAATAAACGAGTTAAAACGGGGGTTGAGGCGTCTTATATATATCAATATATCTAAACCGCCTATGTGGGTCCCATAGATAGCTGCTTGACGCAGTCTCGCTAAGACGTGAATATCTCTCTACTCCGACGTCGTATAGACGAACGGTTTAATGAGTTGGAAACTAGACTCATAGATATTCAATTTGGTAGGTAAATAATCCCGTAATTCCAAGAATATTGGGAGAAAATCTCATCTAAATATTACCTAAGTTTCAACAAATTTATGAATGTAACTTGTGAAGACCTTTGCCGACTTTTGTTCCACAACTTGCTTGACTTCAAAACGTGTAAAACGACTATCATGCGACAAAATTAACTCATATCATAAACTCCTTATCATGTAATGAACCATAGTCTCACCCTAAAGTACAGGTTACCACATTCCAAACTCGTCGACTTTCGACGAAACTTATTTTCATCAATTGGTTTAGCTTCTAAGGTTTTCAACCCTCTTGGTTCTCGTTATTCATGATCTTAAATATTTTTAACCTACAAGGTAACATGATTAAATTAATTTATATGCTTTCAAATATAATCTTATTTTTAAGCTTACATCAAGTAACTTACGACGTACTCTCACGTACGAAAACATGGGGTGGATAGATATACATTCCTTGTTGAAACTTGTATCTACCTTCTGATTCTCTCGTTCATTTTTTACCATATGGGTGGATAGATATACATTACTTACGGATCCTTACCAATAAGCTTAAATGTCTTAGTATACACATAATCTGCCGAAGACCTCACATTTACTCATCATAAGCATGATGCAAAATCGAGTTCCTCTGACTCAAATCTTCCACAGCCACATTTAATATCTTACCAACTGTCTGTTTGGATGAGGTATCGTTGTATTACGAATAAAGTAGAATTAAGAAGTTTGAATTCCTACAACTGAGCTCTACCACACGATCTAGAGTAAGAAGAAAGAGTGACAGTCCTAAATTCCATGTAGCCTCCTACTTATAATTGTGGTGCACAACACACCCATAAACAAGACTTTACTAGACACGGCTTGTAGACATCCCTAGGACAGATCTGCTCTGATATCACTTTTGTCACAACCCAACCTATGGGGCGCGACGGGAACCCGATGCCTTACACAACCGAGTACCAACATAACATATCTTTCTTATCGTACTATCATGGGTAAATGGGCCAAAAAGTCCGTCATGAGATAACCATAATAAAATATCAGTGCAT